>JBBPBX010002089.1:11363-94256 GCA_038048925.1 Garcialebias charrua | reverse complement strand
CGACAGAATGCACGCGTGTCAACAGACGACGGGCGATACAGGGAGCGCATTGTGATCTGATTCAGCACTGAATCTGCACTGCTCAAAGTACAGAATGACATTCTTCTGTCTCTGGATGCAAAAAACCCTGCTCTGCTGGTGATGTTAGACCTCTCAGCAGCTTTTGACACCGTCGACCATCAGGTACTAATCAACCGCTTGTCTCAGCAGGTTGGCCTCCAGGGAGCTGTGCTAGAATGGTTCAAATCTTACCTGTCTGGGAGAACCTTTTCTGTCATGATAGGTGATCTGTCCTCCTCTTTCATCAACCCCTCTGACCTCTGGCGTACCACAGGGATCTATTCTAGGGCCAGTCCTTTTCTCTCTTTACATGCTGCCATTAGGATCAATCATTGCACGTCATAACCTGTCTTTTCACATGTATGCAGACGATTTACAAATCTATCTGCCAGTCACTCCCAACCCCTCACCCAGTTCAAACACTCTTGTCAACTGCTTAAATGACATTAAGCACTGGCTCTCTCAAAACTTCCTCCACCTAAACACAGATAAAACTGAATGCATTTTATTTAGTGCTCCTGGTGACACCAGCAACATCCTTCCCAGTCCCAGTGTTGGTTTTCCCCTCCCCCATTTCAACCCGGTGGTCAGAAATCTTGGAGTGCAGCTTGACTCCAACTTAAAGTTTGATAAACAGATCAGTTCTGTTGTCAAGACCAGCTTCTTTCAGCTCCGACTGCTCTCCAAAGTCAAGTCATTTCTCAGCCGTGGTGATCTGGAGAAGGCCATCCATGCCTTTGTGACCTCCAGACTTGACTATTGTAATGCTTTGTATGTTGGTATTAATCAATCCTCCATCTCCCGTTTACAGCTTGTACAGAACTCTGCCGCGCGCTTTTTGACCAACACACGAAAATATGAACACATCACTCCTGTCCTGTCCTCTCTACACTGGCTCCCGGTTCAGTTCAGGATACAGTTCAAGCTGCTCCTGTTTGTTTTCAAAGCTCTGAATGGACTTGCTCCTCTGTACATCTCAGAACTTTTGAAAGCCCATCAGCCCGGCAGAGATTTACGATCTGCCAGTCAACACCTGCTGGAGGTGCCTCGCTCAAGGTACAAACAATGGGGAGACCGGTCATTTTCTGTTGCCGGCCCAAAAGCCTGGAACAGTCTCCCCCTTGAGCTGCGTGCCACCTCTGATCTGACTCTGTTCAAAACCAGACTGAAGACCCACTTGTTCAAAAAAGCTTTCAGTGTGTAACTTTTATTACTTTTGGTATTTTAATATGTAGCATTTTTTATTTCCATTGCCTTTTTATTTCCACTTGTTCAAAAAAGCTTTCAGTGTGTAACTTTTATTACTTGTGTTATTTTAGTGTTATTTTAGTATGTAGCATTTTTTATTTCCATTGCCTTCTTTTATTGCTGTTGTTTCTTATTCTATTTTCATTGATTTATTGTTCCAGTTTATTCATCTTTTTATCCTGTTAAGCACCTTGGTCAATGCAAGGCATTGTAGGAAGGTGCTATACAAATAAAGTTTATTATTATATTATTATTATTATATATGTGTATATATATGTGTGTATATATATGTATATATATGTGTATATATATATGTGTGTGTGTGTGTGTATGTGTATGTGTATGTATATATATGTATATGTATATATATATGTACTGTATATGTATATATATATATACTGTATATGTATATATATGTACTGTACATGTATATATATGTACTGTACATGTATATATATGTACTGTACATGTATATATATATATGTATATGTATATATATGTACTGTATATGTATGTATATGTATGTATATATGTGTATATATGTATATGTGTGTATATGTGTGTATATATATGTGTATATGTGTATATATGTGTATATGTGTATATGTGTGTATATGTGTATATGTGTATATATGTGTATATGTGTATATATGTATATATGTATATATATGTATATATGTATATATGTGTATATATATATATATGTGTATATATGTGTATATACAGTATGTATATATGTGTATATATGTATATATATGTATATATGTGTATATATGTATATATGTGTATATATGTATATACAACAAGTAAATATCCCTTAAATAAATGTTTTCTATGATTTAAAAAGCAATACAGTCACAATTTTGAATCAATATTTTAGTAAGAGGCAGTAGGTAAATGAGTAATTTGATGAGTAATTAGGCGAAAATAGGCATTGACATGCTGAAAACACTGACATGTCAGTACTACATGTCCCCCACAACAAGTAAATATCCCTTAAATAAATGTTTTCTATGATTTAATTAGGCGAAAATAGGCATTGACATGCTGAAAACACTGACATGTCAGTACTACATGTCCCCCACAACAAGTAAATATCCCTTAAATAAATGTTTTCTATGATTTAATTAGGCGAAAATAGGCATTGACATGCTGAAAACACTGACATGTCAGTACTACATGTCCCCCAGAACAAGTAAATATCCCTTAAATAAATGTTTTCTATGATTTAATTAGGCGAAAATAGGCATTGACATGCTGAAAACACTGACATGTCAGTACTACATGTCCCCCACAACAAGTAAATATCCCTTAAATAAATGTTTTCTATGATTTAATTAGGCGAAAATAGGCATTGACATGCTGAAAACACTGACATGTCAGTACTACATGTCCCCCACAACAAGTAAATATCCCTTAAATAAATGTTTTCTATGATTTAATTAGGCGAAAATAGGCATTGACATGCTGAAAACACTGACATGTCAGTACTACATGTCCCCCACAACAAGTAAATATCCCTTAAATAAATGTTTTCTATGATTTAATTAGGCGAAAATAGGCATTGACATGCTGAAAACACTGACATGTCAGTAAAATAGGCATTGACATGCTGAAAACACTGCCATCTAGTGGCACAAAAAACTGGCATGTCACAAAAACAGTGGCATGTCACAGGAAGAGTGGCATGTCACAGGAAGTGTCAGTACGACATGCCGGTGCCATGAATTGAGCTCGGCCTTGCTGGACTATTTACATGTAGAATTCCTTCTGCCTCTCAACCATCAGCTGCTGTGTCTTCCTGAAGTGAACAGTCCAAAAACCAGCAGGAGCTGGAAAAAAATTATAACCTGCTGTTTACTGGAACTAACTTTGGCTTCTCTGAAGACAAACCCGGTTTAATGCAGCTGGTTTTATGAGAGATTCACCAATGGAGTGTGGCTTACCCTGCTGCGATCAAATAAGCAACTTCGTACGATGCTGCGAGGATCAGTTTGCTAACAGGTACAAATCCAAGAGCAGGCAGAGTGGCCCTTTCATCATATCTGGCTCGTTCACCTTGAATTCAGCAGGCGTTGTGTTCTTGTATTCTCCGTCTGTGCATCTTCATGAAGTGTTCCTCTAGTTTTGCCGGCGCCAGACTAGTTGCTCAACGTCGTGTTGCATATTATGCAGATAGGACGCTGACTCCCATCCCGTTCCGTGACACAAGTGAATCCATGTCCAACCACTTTCTTTTTTTGCCCGACATATTTACCGTAGTTTGTAAACACACGACGTACAGCCATTGACTTCATGCGCGCGTTATATTTCCGCATCACTGCACTGAATCGTGTGTTGCCAGATTGGGCGGTTCACCGCGATTTTCCTTCTGACTTTTGCGGATAGAGAGTGCTTTGGGCGGGTGGGACTCTATTTGGCAACACCGGTCACAACGGTGTTTACACAAGTGTGTCTTGCATCCGGGGCAGAGACTCCACCGAACCCCCTGAGACCCGCTCATCGAACCCCTGGGGTTCGATCGAACCCCAGAACCCAGGTTAAGAACCAGTGCGCTAGAATATAAAGTTTTAAATGGCTAAATTGGACGGACCGCGTTTGTATCTACCATTGTAAACAAGGTGCGCAGTTGACGCGATTCTGTGTGTGACGTCATAATCGCGCGACGGGAAACCCCGTATTTATTGTGTGAAAAAAAGGCGCTAATTTTAAACTGTTTTTGAGAGGAATTTTAATTAATTTCACATTGTTTTAGCAAAAACGATCAGAGGTCAATCTTAATATATATATATATATGTTGTGCCATTTTATGGAAAGTTAAAAAATGATGTCAGTGGAGCTTTAAACATGCAAAAATGTAGTTAAGAAGAAATAGGTTAGGGTGTGAATTTGCACGCCATACACATCGTTGTGATGTGTCAAATTCAGAGTCAGAGTCAGAGAGTCTTTATTGTCATTTGCACCGCATGTGGTACATGTGATGAAAACGAGATTATGTACACGGGGTCCCAGTTACATCCAACAACAAATGCAAGAGAAAAACAGTAATAACATCTAGAACTAACTAAGAAAAACATCAACTAGTAATACACTAAGCTTAATATAGTGGGAATAAACAGCAGCACGAACATGAGTTTGTATGAGCAGATGGTCACAGATGAACACAGATGAACACAGCAACAAGAAAACAGATCAGCATCAGCATGATGTGATATTTTGCAGTGTTTATTTTTATTTTATTTTTATTTATTCATGAGTCTAACAGCCTCAGGGTAGAAGCTGTTCCTCAGTCTAGTGGTTCTACACTTGATGCTCCTCAACCTCCGTCCTGAGGGGAGTGGGGCAAAGAGTGAGTGTGCTGGATGAGTGAGGTCTTTCATGATGCAGGTGGCTCTTTTCCTGCATCTGGAGGTGTAAATGTCTGTGATTGTGGGGAGACTGACTCCAACAGACTTCTGTGCAGCCTTCACCACTCTCTGCAGAGCTTTCCTCTCTTCAACTGTGCAGCCTCCATGCCACACGTTGATGCTGGAGCACAGGACACTCTCCACTGCACACCTGTAGAACGAGGTGAGAACTGGGCTGCTCAGACCAGCACGTCTCAGCCGTCTGAGGAAGTAGAGTCTCTGATGACCTTTCTTGATCAGGCTGGTGGTGTTGTTGCTCCAGCTGAGGTTATCATTCATGTGTACACCCAAGTATTTGGGTGTTCCACAAATTCCCTCTGACATCACTGATAACCACACTCCAGTCTGGTAGGTGGCGGTAAATGCACCTTAAGTTGGTTGCCAGCCGCCAATATAAAACCAAAAGAAGAAGAAGAACATAGAGAAGTATTATGATTTTGTAAAAATATATACAGATGCTTCCCAAAGTCCTTCGGGTGATACAGGAGTAGCAGTTATAGTTCCAGAATTTAAAATTAACACAGGGAAGAAACTGAATGAAGGGATCTCTGTTTATAATGCAGAAATGGTTGCCATATGAGGGTGTGGAATGGGTAGAAGAAACAATACCTTTAATAATAATAATAATGTCTTTTCCTGTCATCTGCGTATGTTTCCCATACACAGACGAAATTCGTCTCTGCATTTAACCCAACCACCTACCAGGTGGTGCAGTGAGCAGCCATAGAAAGCGCCTGGGGAGCTGGAGAATTAGATGTGCACTCATAGACACCCCAAGGTGTGTAGTGGCCGGGACGCGAAGAGCTGTCATCTGCTCTGATTCCAGCTCATCATTAATCAGTTTACAAAGAAGTCACTCAGACAGTCGCTCAGATATTTTAATAGACATTCAGCAAATATTATGATTCAGATATGGGGTTAATACTTGTGTTGGTACCAGCTCATAAGGAAATGAATTGGCAGACAAGAAGGCAGTGGTGGAGAAAGTACTCAAACACTGTACTTAAGTAAAAGTACAAATAAACAGACAAAAATGTACGCTAGTAAAAGTAGAAGTACCATATTAATATTTTTTACTTAAGTAAAAGTAAATAAGTACTTGCTTTTAAAAATACTTAAAGTATTAAAGTAAAAGTACTTGCTGAATGTATTAACTAATGCAATGGTCTACAATACCATTAAGTGTGCGTACTGTATGCATATTTTCTGTAATACATTAATAGTGTTGAGCCATTTTAATGAACAAGCGAGGTGAAGTTTTTGGGGGTAGTTATTGATGACAAACTGTCGTGGAAACAGCATATAAATTTAGTTAAACTTAAGTTATCTAGATCTACTGCAGTGCTTTACAAAGTGAAAGATTTGTTGAATGATAAAGCTCTGTATCTGTTATATAATGCAATTTTTGTTCCACATTTAATTTATTGTGTTGAAGTTTGGGGAAAGGCGTGTAAAACCATAACGAAGCCTATTTTTATTTTACAAAAAAGAGCTGTCAGAATAATTACAAGAAAGCCTTACTGTCATCCGTCGAATATATTGTTTCAACAACTTAAGTTGCTAAAGTTTTATGATTTAGTGGACTACAATATTTTGTTGGTAATGTATAGAGCCCATAATAATAATGTACTGCCTTCAAATGTTCAAATGAAATTTGTAAAGAGGACGAGCTGCTATAGTCTTAAGGGAACTGCGATTTTTGCAAAACCTCAGTACAGAACAAGCTTAGGGACGGTCTGTTTCAATACAGGGAGTTGATTTGTGGAATGGTTTAGGAAATGAAGTTAAATCTGCAAAATCAGTGCTTGTGTTTAAAAAAATTGTTAAAACTAAATTGTTAACAAAATACTAAAAATTTCTTTAAATTGTTTTTTGTACATGAAAATGTTAAAATTGAAATGAGTTTCCCTTTTGGTTCGATTGCTTAGTGTTGACTATTGTTGGAGTGAATTGTTTGTATTGATTTTGTTTTTTTGTTTTTGGAAAAAAGGGGCAGGTAAAATAAGATTTCTTCTTCCTGCCACCTTTCATTTTGTGTTTTTCTCTTGTTTTAAATATTACATGTAAGAAGGTTTTTTCTTTTAACAAATGTAAAATGAATTTAAAAAATGCTGCAGATAATGCATGTTTTTATTGTGTTTACTCTGTGACACAGTTCACACTTGGACTTTTGATTCTGTGTGTCAGAATTTCAGTGATGAGTTAAATACCATTAAGCAAAATAAGAAAGAGGAATGATTATACCTTTGAAAGTTTTTATTTAACACAAAATAAAACCAATGTGTCATTTTAACTGCAGTAAACACATTTAAGTAAAAGTTGTCTGTTTGAAAAAAGGAGCATTAGACACAACTAACAAAGGAATAGATCACTTCAACTCGTTTGTCATCAACTCTAGTTAAAATATTGTCTAGTCAATCTTGTAATGGATCAACAATGAACAATACTTTAACTTCCTGACAACATTTTCAAAACTTGGACCTGAGTGTCGAGACATTTGGAGAAATCTCTTGTCTCCTAACATCCCATGAACTGACACATTTTAATATTGCAGCAAGAATTTCTTGTTCAAGTTCAGAAGAAGTTGGTTTTCAAAGTTTTTGAGTCCATGTCTGGCTCTTTAGGGAGAGAGAATCTGTCCTGCTGTACTGAACAGTCTTTCAATAGTCTTTCAATAATATTTCAATAGTCTTTCAATAATATTTCAATAAAGCCATGGGTGTTGTGTATCTTCTGGATGAATCTTTGTGGTGGAATCCATTTTGTGTGTGTTAGTGGTGCTGTGGGTGCTCCCAGCTAAATGACTTATACACAAGAATATACATCATTGGTCCAGCTCTTCTTGAAGGCAGGTCTAATGTTACCTGTCCACTTTGCAGTGATTCAGTGGACCAACTCCCCTCTCAACATCAGTTACTTTCAAACTAACGACAAATCAAAAAGTTGCAACGTGAATGTAACTTGTAACTCATTATAGAAATGTAGTGTAGTAGAAAGTACAGATACTTCATGTAAAATGTAGTGCAGTAAAAGTGAAAGTACCCACATTTAATTCTACTTAAGTAAAGTACAGCTACATGAAAAATATACTTAAGTACAGTAACAAAGTATTTGTACTTAGTTACATCCCACCACTGCAAGAAGGCCAAAGAATCTGTAAAGGAAAAAGAAATTAAAGAGTTTCATTTAGTAAGTCGGAGACTAAAAGCATTATTAAAAGAAAAATTAGAGAGAAATGGCAGAAACAGTGGGATAAGGATGTAAAAGGAAGATGGCTCTATAGAATTCAAAAGAAGGTTGGAGACGATAGAAGAGGTGTTGGAAGAAATAGGTTGCAGGAAAGGATAATAATAACTAGACTACGGTTGGGTCATTCAGGACTTAATGCAACCTTACATATAATGGGGAAACATGACACAGGAAGGTGTGAGTTTTGTGGGGAAAATGAAAATGTAGAACATGTAATGTCAGTTTGTAGGAAATATCAGAAGGAACGGAAATGATAAGGAGTCTTGAACGAGAAAAAGAACAGTAAAATCTTGTAAAGTTATTAGGAAAAAGATTTTTTGATGCTAGTGTTAAGATTATTTTTCGTTATTTAATAGTAACGGGGTTAATTAAAATAATTTAGTTTTTTTTAATTTATTATTATTATTTTTGCTTGCAAGTCCTGATTCACACTCCTTACTGGTGGTGGCGGTAATGCACCAAATGTTGTTTGCCAACCGCCATAAAAAACCAAGAAGAAGAAGAAGAAGTCAGTGACACCACCATAGATATCTGTAGCTGTAGTTTATTGCATTTAGCCATAGGTTTGGCAATAGTGTAGTGTGATAGGATGGCACCTAGGCGTAGATGTATAGTACAGGGGTGTAGGACTGAGAGTAGAATACGTAGTTTTCCATATGATTTGGAGATTAGGCGCCAGTGGTGTCTTGCTCTGGGAATAGCAGACTCACTCCCGTCCAGGCATAACACCAGAGTGTGCGACCGACATTTCACTCCTGATTGCTTCTCCAACATGATGGAGTATAAAATGGGCTTTGCAAAGATGCTAAAATTGAAGAGCGACGCTGTTCCAACAATAGCTCTTCAAACTGGTGTCCACCCACCCTTACAACTTTACCGCAGTCCCTTACACCATCAGGGTGCAATCCGTTTGGAGGTGAGCACCATTTTACACCTTTTTATTCCATAATTTATCTTGCGAGTATATGTATTGGACGTGTTTCTTCTTGTGTTGTGTGCGGGGGCTGCAGCGTAGATTTGTTGTGGCCAGTGTTGCCAGGTGAGAAATGTAGGATTATCGTACTAGAGATATAAAATTATCGTATTTTGAGGTAAATTATCGTACACCAGTCATAACCAAAATAACAAGTACCGTATGCACTAGTCACACTATTGTTGAATAGTGTCTAACAGGCACTCACAGCTTTCTGGCGTCAGTACGGATGGGAACCATAGACATATGTATGTCTGGTGCAGTGTTGCCAGATAGAGTCCAGGTTTTCCAGCTCAAAAATCTGTTAAAGTGAAACTAAACCCTAATTTAACTTTTTTTTAGCTACGAAACTCCCTAGAAAGTGTTTAAAAGGTTTCATAGCACTATGCCTGTGTTAATTTTCATGAAATTGTTCGTATTAGTTTAAATCGGCAATATTTTGTCTAAAAACGAGTATTCGGTAGTCCTATGGGTTGAACTGTGGTATTGCACCCTGATTTTCTCATTTGTTTACGATTTGCACAGTGATTTGTTTTCGCACGATTTCGTCACAGCCTCTTTTGTGTGGGTTCACTCATAGCCACTCAGTGACTAACTCAGTGGCTATGAGTATTCTCGAAGTCGAACAGCCGGGTACTTTGTCACGTGACTGTGTTGCGGAAGTCTTTGTTTGGCTGCCACTCCCCTGAAGATCGCGGGAGTTGGAGTTTCGTTTTCAGTCACCGGCCCCAAACTCTGGAACAACCTGCCCCTCAACATTAGACAGGCCTCCTCCCTTCACTTGTTCAAATCCCTGCTAAAAACCCATCTGTTCTCTCTGGTGTTTCATACTGTGTGAGCTGACGTAGTGTATATATTTTTACTGTTTTCATTTTAATATTGTTCTTATACATTTTTATTATACTTTACTGCTGTTAATATCAGAATTGTTACTATTGATGTGTGATACTGTTCTGTAAATTTTTGAGCCTCTTTTATGTTGTGTGTGTGTGTGAAGCACCTTGATAACAGTTTATCTGTTCTAACTGTGCTATATAAATAAATTTGACTTGACTTTGACTTGGATAGCGATAGCAACCTAGCATTTACATTGGCATTGTGAGCATCGAGATTTACTTCGTATTAGACCGCAGTGAAGTTATTTTCACATTGGACGTTGGATATTCGAGCTCCGTGCCTTCAGCGGTGCGGTGCTCTCCTCAGTCCGCTTCATGGATTCTGATTTCGGCAGACGCCATGGTTCACTTAGGGGCCGTCAACAAATTTTCGACCGCGTCACTCTTCAGAAACATAAAATAATATATTTTACACGATTTGACCCACCCACAATTGGTGTTTGTTAAAAAGTGTTTACAGCTGTTTATTTCTCAAATTTTATGCATTTTATATTTTTTCACAATTTAATATTTAATAAATCACAGTTTTTGGTCAATACCATTCAGGTCTTTTGAGCCACCCACACAAATCTTACATCAAACTACTCTCCAATACCAGGCCTATGAGGCACAGCTGTTAATTTATAAATTTTTATGCATTTTCTAATTTTTCACAATTTATCAATTCATAAATCACTGTTTTTGCTCAATAACGTTTAGGTCTTATGAGCCACTCACACAAAACTTACATCAAACTACTCTCCAAGACCAGGCCTATGAGGCACAGCTTTTTGTTTCTCATTTTTATGCATTTTATAATTTTTAGAAATTTATTAATTCATAAATCACTGTTTTTGCTCAATACCGTTCAGGTCTTTAGAGCCACCCACACAAAACTTGCATCAAACTACTCTCTAAGAAGAGGCCTATGAGGCACAGCTTTTTATTTATCATTTTTATGCATTTTGTAATTTTTTGATAATTGAATATTTCATAAATCACAGTTTTTGCTTAATACCGTTCAGGTCTTATGAGCCACCCACACAAGACTTACATCAAACTACTCTCCAAGAACAGGCCTATGAGGCACAGTTGTTTATTTATCATTTTTATGCATTTTGTAATTTTTCACAATTTAATATTTCATAAATCACTGTTTTTGCTCAATACCGTTCAGGTCTTATGAGCCACCCACACAAAACTTACATCAAACTACTCTCCAAGACCAGGCCTATGAGGCACAGCTGTTTATTTATCATTTTTATGCATTTTGTAATTTTTAACAATTTAATTTTCATAAATCTGTGGGTTTTTCCTCAATAGCAAAAAAGTCATGTGACCTGTTGACTCAAAAACACTTTGAAATAATTATACTAGTCTCTATAGTTGAGGCACAGTCTTTTGTTTTCTATTTTAAGTCATTGTACAATTTTTAACCCTTTTTTTGGTCAAAAATGAGTGTTTTTCTTCAATAGCTTCCAGGTCATGTGACCTGTTGACCCAAAACACTGAAATAATTATACTAGTCTCTATAGTTGAGGCACAGTCTTTTGTTTTCTATTTTAAGTCATTGTACAATTTTTAACCCTTTTTTGTCAAAAATTAGTGTTTTTCTTCAATAGCTTACAAGTCATGTGACCTGTTGACCCAAAAACACTTTGAAATAATTTTACTAGTCTCTATATACCCATGTACAGCCTACGTCATCAAGCAGCTGCACGCGCATCGTTGCAACAGCAGTATGGCGGCTCGTAGTGTATTATCAAGCTACGCCAGCGGCAAAGGTGGGCGCCAGCCCGCTAGGGAGCGCTAATGCGCTAATCCGCTTATAGCGTACCTAAACAATTTGTTAGCTTTACAGCGGATTGACTAACTTTTATAATTCATAAGCGGATTTGCGCTATTTTTATTTAAAATGCAGTATTGCTAATAACTAATTATCTATCAGTAAAAACGAAAAAACTTATTTACGGGCTGCTAACAGACCATATCCTGTCAGCGCCGGATGTGGTCCGTGACAAAAAAGCGTCCCTCAGTCCCGCTGCAGCGAGGTGTACTGGTGTACTTGGTATCCTTCAAGACCGAGGCTTTCCCAAAATGCATTGCGTTTACACTGCGCGTGCGTATTGAGGGAAAATTTTGGATGATGTTATGGCGGACAAAGCGACGGAATACACTTTTAAAAGTAAGTTATGTTAAAATGTGGGATTAAAAAATTAAAAGCCTAAAGCGGTTATGATTTTAAGCAGATGATAGGCTTTTGTCATTTGCGTAGACAATTTTTTGTATTATTTTTTGTCGATCAGTACAATGGGTCCCATAATATTTTCGCAACCAAGCTAATTTTACTTTTTATTTTTTATTTTTTAAGGGAGCAAGGAGTAGACCGAAGCTTTTATTAAGCTTTTATTATTAAACCGTCCACACTTGTTCATTCAGAAAACATTTATGCACGATTATGGCCGCTTATGTTTTCACGTATTTAACCTGTACAAATGAGAAGATAATGGCTACAAAACGCAAAGTAGAAGTGTTTATCCCTGCTGAGGAAAGTGACCAGCTCTTAATTAGACCTGTGAGTTAATAATTAAGCTTTTATTAAGCTTCAGATTGAAAACAGCCACCTTTTCACGAGTGCAAAACAAATCTGCAGCTGTGTTATGGAGGTACACGACTGAATCAATTTATTCATCTTATGCTTCTGACTGAGTACAGTTTCATTAACCTTCATACTGTACAGAACCTGTGATCTTAATGAAGTACTGTACAGCTCTTCTTGTGTTGTGCGGTGGAAACTACAGTTTTTCTAAGACATTATTTTCCATGTTTCCCCTCTTCATTCATTTTATGTTGCTGTTATTAGGATAATTTTGGAGAAGATGGGGCCTGCATGACAAGGTAAATCCTCTGCAGGCAAAAAAGATATAGGATAATCTAAAAAAATAAATACAAAGTATGTCAGAGTCAGAGAGTCTTTGTCATTTGCACCGCATGTGGTACATGTGATGAAAACGAGATTATGTACACGGGGTCCCAGTTACATCCAACAACAACAATGTGCATGTGTAATGAAGAATATAATTTGTACGTGCAGCTGTTAATACATGTAAAGTTTTTTTTTTTAATGTTTGTTGCTCTTTTTGCCAACTGTGAGGTTTCCTCTGTTCAGGACTGTAAATATCCAGGCGGGTCAGGAGGAGTTAATGGGAAGCTGCTGCTGTGACTTGGTCCTGGTTTGTCCTCATGGACGAGGTTTTAGGACAGACCTTCCACTGCACCTCCTGTCCTAACTGTCTCCATCACTGAGGACACTCCAGGTCCAAGCGCAACAGTGGGTGAGCCAGGGCTGAGGAACAGAGACGGGGAAGAAAGAGGCAGCAGGACAGAGAGGATGATTTATTTCAGTTCATCAGAAGAGATGAAGCAGCAGAGAGAAGAACAAATGTAAGTAGAGACAGAATGGAGAGACTTTTCACAATTCTCAAAAGAATGAGCAAATAAATGAATTAATTTATTGTATTTTTATGTTCTTGATGTAACCAGTGGCACCTGTTGGTGCTCTCCATCACTGATTGAAAGGCAAGCAGATAAAGGAGCAGGTGTGGCCTTTCAGAAAAGTTTGTCAGAGCTCTGATTGTGCTTCTGCTGTTGGGGTGTGTGGTAAGAAATCACTTTATCATGATCTGGTGGTTTTAAAAACTCAAGGTATCTTTCCTAATGTGTTGTTTGGATGTTGCAGTGTTATCACACACAAGATTTGAAGGTGTGTTCTACATCCAGCTGCACGTGGGTGTGACGACGTGTCAGGTATTGTTTTTTATATAATGTATTAATGACTAATGAAATGAATTGTATATGGAACTGTCAAGATTAATTGAAGTTTGTCTTTATAGTTTCATATGTACTGTTTCCTGCTGTCCTTTTTGAGTTGAGTTTAATGAATTGTTTTTGGTCTGCCCGGGCCTTGCATGGCCTGTAGAGCAAAACATCTGGGAGTGTGTCTTGTAAGGGTGGACCAACCACTTTATTTTTGTTTTGTTTGTCCTTATTTAGCCACCCACCTAGGTGACACCAGATGTAGCTTATAGCCACAAGCCTTCACGTCCTGGAAGCTTGACCCATTCTCGTGTGTGTAGTGGTGTGGGAACCTGAAGTTTGTGGCCTTCTGCACTTAGTTTGGTCACTAGTTGGCAGTGTAGTGCAAATATTGCATAACTTAGTGGCTACCAATTGTTGAATTTAAATAGCGGTTTAGAATTTAGCTTCCCCTAATTTTCATAAGACATTAGTGCTTTTGAAATAGCGGACCTAAATAAATAAATTAGTGCTTTTGAAATAGCAGAACTAATTTTTGGATTAGCGCTGCCCAGCACTGGCTAGCGGGTTATCTGTAAATGATTGCAAAGCTTACTTTAATAAGCTTCCTGATCCGTGTACAGTTACTGAATTGGAGGATGACGTGAGTAAGTGGCCTAGCATTCAGTGGCCTGATATTTACACGTATTTGGTGGAGAAACCTAGCGTGTACACAAGAGAAAAACTACGAGCATACAAATCACTCGATGCGTATGACTACGTTGTTTGTGGACATGTACAGGAAGTGCGATATAATGATATGGACGCAGATTTCTGTGTTTTAAAGTCCAAAGTCCTCCCCAGTCAGAGACAAAGCCTAAAGACTACAATGTATGAGGCTTGGGTAATCGTCAACAAAGTGGAGAACTACATTCTCACAGCAAACTGCACCTGTATGGCAGGGTAAGTTAATTTTGGTTCTTGATATGCATAATTTGCTTCTGTTTTAGGCCACTGCAATTTTAGATTTTACATTCTTTTCAGTGTAAAATGTTTTATTTGCATTGCTCAGATAACTTAGTCATTACATATTCCAAAATATTCATCCAGAGGTCACAGTGGCTTGAATTTCAGAAGCTAATGAAAATCACAAATGTTTATTTATTTACAATCAAAGTCAGAACTTGGTCAGGAAACATTCAAAAGTGACATTTACACCATAACATGTTAGTAATTTCCAACATTTCAGTCTAGGATCATGCTGTAGTCATGCAGCTGCCATACTGTTCAAAGTTGAGCTTGCAGTAAGAATGGGAAGGACAGAGAAGACAGCAGTTACCTCCGGTGTGTGCATGTGGAAAGAGAGTAGAAAAGAGGTCAAGCCAGCTCCACTGAGTGAAATCAAGTTCACCAAAACTAAGAGGCTACGCAAGCAGTTTCCAGCAGCATCGAAACCTACTCACAAGAACAGTGGGACACCCAGAGGCATGTAGATGTTGACAGAGGCAAAATAAGGCCCACTTTGATAATTATTAAATTATCATGGACTCCAGACTACCGTAACTTCTTTATACAAGTAACACAGTTCACACTCATTTCATTTTTATTCATAACATACATTGGCATCTACTCCTAATTACAAATTGTTTTTAGCAACTAAAGCATTTAATTTTAAATCATTATTAAAAGAGAAGTGGCTAAAAACATTTTTAACATTCTGAACTTCACAGGTAAAATAGAACCCAGCTAAGTGCAGTGTGGAGCCCTGCGTTTACATTTCCATCTCACTTTTGAAGATGTGGATGTAATATACAGTACCACCCTAACTATCTTTGTTTGTTCTTTTAATAGTGCTGACAGATGACGACATCCTAGAACTGCGGGCTGTGGATCCAGATTGTGCAGTGCTGACGAGCTTCGACAATAGTGATACGGACACCGCTTTATCTGACGAAAACTATGAGGAGCATCGAGATTTACCGGAGCCCTTAACTGCTTTATTTAGCACATCATCCAGAGACCTCACACCGGATGAACTAAAGGTGAAATGTGAGGAAACATTTCACCTGCTGAAAACTAAACACACACCTTATCAGTGCAAAAGGCTGGAAGCTGTAACTCGACAGCAGTCAAAGTCTATGGAGTGGAACATCCATAGAGCTGGTCGAATCACAAGTACCAAATTTCATCGTGCCACCACTTCGGACATGATCAGCAACACATATCTGATGGATGTAATGCAGTACAATTACAGAGATTTAAATGTACCATCTGTGCTGTGGGGACAAAACATGGAGGAAACTGCACGACAAATATACAGTACACTGATTTAATGGCCAAGACACACGAAGATTTAACTGTAAGCTGCTGTGGGTTAGTAGTGCTGCCTTCTGAGCCACACCTTGGCTCATCACCTGATGGAATAGTACAGGTAAGTTGTAAATGTTGTGGCCAAGGTGTGGTTGAAATAAAATGTCCATACAAATATCAGCAAAACTTTAATGGATGTACAGATGACAGTAAGTTTTGTTTGGACAACTCTTTCAATTTAAAGCAATCACACCCATACTACCATCAGATTCAACTCCACATGTTTGTGTGTGATGTCAAATACTGTGACTTTGTGTTGTGGTCAAAACAACAACTTATTCTACAGCGTGTTCTAAAAAATCTAGCGTTTCTACAAGACACCCTGCCAAAAGCTCAAAACCTTTTCATCTCAGGTTTGTTGCCAGAACTCCTGACCAGAAGACACGATCCTGCCTTTGAGTCTGAGAAAATCTGTAAGGTTTGTGAAAGGCCAGAGTATGGCAAAATGATCAGCTGTGTTAAGTGCAATAACTACTTTCACTACAGCTGCATATCTGTCAAGTCTCCCGTTTTGGCTGGGAAACTACCGTATTTTACCCCTCTTTCCCGTCGTGATCCCGAATTATTATTTTCCCGGAAATCTCCCGTATTATAATATTATAAAAAAAAAAAACATTCCGGTGCCTCTGTCACTAGCCTCGCGAGAACTGCCACCTGCAGTCGCCTCGGTGGCAGTTCTCGCGATGTTACTGCCGGCGCGGTCGAGAACAAACCCGGAAAAACAGAGAGATGGATGTAACGAGAATTAACGAGAGAGGACGCGTCCCTGCCAAAAAAGTTAAGACTTCGTGTAAATATGTTGAAAAATGGGACAGCGAATTTACTTTCCTAAAGTTTATTACGCGTTTTTTAAGATTTGTAACCGCGACTTTAGTGTCTCTCTCTCATGGGGGAAGGAATGATGTCCGTCAGCATGAAAAATCCGTCAAGCACAAAGGTAAGCCTGTCAGATTGTGATCACATAACTGGTTTGAAAGAGGCTGATAGGTAGTTATTTTAGATTTCTTGTAAACCTGTCTTAAAATGTAAGGGGTTCTGGACTTTGGTTGGGCTAGTGCAGGGGTCTGCAACCTGTGGCTCTGGAGCCACATGCGGCTCTTTGGTCCCTCAGCAGTGGCTCTTCCAAGCTTTGATCAAAACTAACTTTAAACTGAATTTTATTTGTTCTTATAACAACAAAAGGGCTAGTTTTAGCAGTTTTTCCTGTCATTTCCTTTGCAAATGTGTGAATACTAGAACTAATAGAAGGAGTAAAACACAAGTTAACTTTATTTATTCGAAGTAGGATATTTAATTTTTCCACAATTAAAATAATTTACCTAGACCTACATAGTTCATTATTTTATTTTTTAATTGGGAAAGATCACATTATTTTTCCTTCTTTATGATAATCTGGTCTTTTTTAGTCTAAAATGTAAAAATATCAACAAATCATTAGATATTTTCAGCTTTACAATGGCCAGAAAACTACCGGTCAGAAAATTGTCCTCTAACAAACTTAAAGTGGTCTGTGTGCCACCAGTTGAGAATCCCAGTTGTAGCAGGTATTGTGGCTCCGGAAACGTTTAATTTAGTGAAAAAAGGGGCAGAAATGGCTCTTTTGATCATAAAGGTTGTAGATCCCTGGGCTAGTGGGATGGCTCGGTGTACCCGGCAGAAAATTTCCCTTATTTTTAAATCCAAAACTTGACAGGTATGCAGCTGTGCAAAAATCAAAAGGAAATCAGCAAAATGGATCTGTGAGGAATGCCAGAGGTTTTTGGTCTGAATGTGAAATGCCATGAATTTGTGCATAAAGAATTAAGAAATGTCAGGTTTTTTTATACTTTATGTTGTGTACCACCGTAGCTGTTATAGGTGGTCTGTTATTACCTTGATCTTTGCAGCCATTCATAATCTGATGTTTTAAATAAATCTTATATTAAACATCTTAATTTTTTTGTAGGCTTCTAGTCTGTTTTTCATGTCAAATTCAATTATTAGGATTAATTTTGAACCACATTGCACCTGTATATACAATTTTGAAGAAATACACAGGTTCTAATTTAATCAAATTGTTTATTTATTGTTAGACAGGTGACAGTTTATTGATCTACTGCAGTACATCAATATTTAAAAGTTCATTTCAAGTGATGTCAATCAAATTGCACACATCAATGTAAAAATTTTCAGAACGTTACTTTACGTTATGTTAAGAACAGTTACTTTTTATGCAGTTATAGAGAAGTTACTTTTTAGGAACAACACTTTTACAGAGGTTTGTCAGGGCACCACATAACACAACAATGTCATCCAACATATCAACTTGTGACAGTGGAATTACACTTTGTAAAATTTTAAAGTTCTTCCACCGACCAATGACTCGCTCAACATGTATCCTGACACGAGAAAGCTGTCGTGATGAGTCGACCTCATGTGCAGACAGCTGTTTCTTTCCCTTTGTGAAATGAGGGATGCGAAGTGTTGCACCATAAGCTGCCAGCTCATCTCTGATTAGAAATCCCCTGTCTGCTAATACCTCATCCTTAGACTCCAAAAGTTGTAAGAAACCAGATTCGTTTGTAATCTGTTTATCGGATACCCGCCCACCCCACCCAGGAGACAGAAAACTAATTGACCCAGCAGGGGTGATGGCAATTAAATATTTGACTGTGTTATTGTGTTTATAATTTGACCATGTCTGAGCCCTGGCTGTCAAATTACTTGGTCTGGCGATAAAAATTTCAGTACAATCTATGATACATCGACATTTTTTAAATTTACGCTTAAAGATTTTGGGCATGTTTTTAAGTATGGCACCTTTTGTTGGCCATTTAATGAGCGGCTTGAGGATCACGGCCATTACAGGTATCCAAGTTCTGCAAATATTTGAAATGGTGGTTTTTGATACATTGGGCGTCATGCACGAACATGTTCGTATTTTTATCCTAAATTTCTCTTACTTTTGTTCGTACGAAGCATTCGTACGAACATGCCACGTCAGATTCAACAAACTCTATCCACCTTATTCCTACGCCCCATGATGCCTTGCGCGAATTATGTGAACGACTTCCGCTGAAAGTCAGAACCGGCACTTTTTTTACACGCTAGCAACGCGCTAACCGGTTTTCGTCAGAGGTTTTAGGTCATAAAATATGTGGGAACATAAACTATCACAACTCAAATGTAGAGATATTGTTTTACCGCTACCTACAGCTGTTGAGGGGTGGGAGGACGACTTGAAGAAGTGGCCGAAAATAACGTACACTAGCATGTTTAGCTACTAGCATACTTAGCTACTTTGACAGTTGCTTCAGATGGCGAAGCGATGAGCAATCTGAAAAGCTCTGAAGCTTATTAGTATCTTCACATTAACAAGGTTGGTCCTGTTATGTTAAGAGAGGTGGGACACTTTATTTAAACAAACATAAAGCCCAGTCTAAGCATTAAAAATCCACATCTCCAGGTCCAGCTAACAATGATGTTGCTTTGGACTTTTGAGCTGCAAGATGTTTATCTGGACACCAACTGAGCACCTGGAGCTTGACATTTCTTTTGACAAATACTTTACTGATTCACAAATGAAGCACCTTGAGAACTTTTAATAAAATACAGTAAATGAAAACAAATAATGAAATAGACAGGAAACGATCTTTAAAAACTTGATAATGACAAAAGTGACATTTAGATAGAAACAGTAGTTTAATCCAAAATTAACTGATATAGTGCACACAAAAACCTAACCTTGTAAGAAGGTTAACAGTCAACTATTGTACATAACAAATGAATCATTTTAGCAAATACTTTTCTAATGTAATATAGTTAACATTGCATCCTTTAAAAAACATGTTGAGTTGTGTTACGTTTACAGCAAGTACACCAGTACTGTACATGTTTGAGAAAAATGTTTACATTTAATGTCTTCTCACTTCTCACTTGAAATAAGCTGGCATCCTTTGCGTGTGAATGCTGGAACGATTACATTGACACACCACACTCTTGCAGCAGGTCCCTCACTGTGAAACCACGATCACCCATCACCTCATCTCCAGCACGCAGATAGTCCAGAAACCCAGAGTTCTGTGTTATATACCTGTCACTGCATTTACCACCATAAGCATCTGAAATAAACATGATTATTCCAGAGGGAGAAACAGCCAATAAATATTTCACAGTGTTATTTGCATGTATGATTCACTTCTGGAGTCCAAGTTTTTAGCTTTCTGCAAAACATGTTGCTTTAATTGTTTCACGGGGCAACCATAGAATAAGGTTGTTGGTTTGTTCTGACATTATGTCAATCCACATTCCAACAGTCATGCTGCATGTGACTGGTGGTGTTGAGCAGCTCCACACTCTCATCAAGCCCATCTGAAAGTAAGAGTACAGTATACAAACTTTAGGGTTCATTTATGAACACACACACACACACACACACCTATATTATATATATATATATATATATATATATATAAACACACACCTATATTATATATATATATAGATATATAGATAGATATGTATAAATAAACGCACACACAGCATACATATAGGTGCGTGTGTTTATTTGCCAGTTATGAACGAAAATATTAGTATCATTTAATCACTGACTACATAAAATCATAACACTAAAAGCTGTCTCTTAAATCATACCTGGTGTTCTCGATCATCTGGAGGATACAGAGTCTTTTTTCAGGTGGTTTCTCGTAGCCCAGCCACAAAGAAGGATGCAGGTTTTTGTTTTCGGAGCATGTTCAACACACACTAGTTGCAGCCACAAATTCAGCTTCGTGTGATTATTCATACAGCCATGAACAGCGCAACAGGTACCCGAGCTCCTCAAGACATCTTCGTGACAATATTAGCTCGAAATAACAGAAAACAGAACTTCAACAGAACTTCTACGATGCGCGCAGATTAGCAAGCAAACAACGAGGAGCCAATGCAAAAATTCTACTTCCGGGGTCAAACGGAAGTACGGCACATTATCGCTTCTACAGTGACACCCCCAAGAATAAGGTGGATATCCTCAGGAAAAGTGTGTAAATGGCTGCGTACGTATGATGAATTCCACCTGTTCTATCAACATGCGCGTGCACGCGGAGAGGTTATTTACATAATCCCCACCCCTCAAAACACCATATAAGGCTACGTTTCCTGCCTCAGAGAGCAGAACGGTCCGTTCATAAAATGACAGCGAAAAATAAAAAGAACTGTACAGGTGCGGAGATTGAAGTTCTGCTCTCCTTGATTGAGAAAAGAAAATCTGTCCTTATTAGCAGCGTCACTCATGGGAGTAAATGACCAACTAGAGCCAAAGAATGTAGGTTTATAATAAATGTGGACCTTAAAATATGCACGCGTCCTAGTGGCTCACTGGGTAAAGCAGTGCGCCGTTAGGTGCTCCTAACCTTATCGAGACCTCGTGGGTTCGATTCCCACAAGGTATGACTATTTTTTTTCCTTCTTTCTTTAGATTATTTATTCATTCCAGATTAAAAAGACTTTATGCTTCATTTCTTGTTGTATTGTAAATAGTTTTCTTGTGTTTTTTAAATCTGGAATGAATTAAAAGGAGAGAAAAAAAACGTTGTCCCATGTGGGAATTGAACCCATAAGGTTCGGAACTGCGACGCAACGCTCTTCTCATTGAGCTATCTGAGATCTATGACTGCAACAGGAGGAGGTCAATGTAAAGTCTGCGTTACCGAAGTCTGCGTTACCGAGACAAATTAAACTTAAATTAATTCATAATTTAAGTTGGTTTCAGTTTGAGATCTTCATATTAATATTGTAGTGTTAGAAAACGGCATTGATAACAAATTGATTTTAATTTAAATACTTTAATCCGTTAGTCATTATTACATTTAAAATTATAATTCGACTTCAAACAGAACCTATTGTCAAAAACAATTGTGGTGCGTGACTTTTTTAAACTCTAAATATTTTCTAAATAACGAAATATGAAGTTATTAGTGGAGAAATTCCGTCTGGATGACAGCAGACTGACGCTCCTAAAATATACGACAGGTCCGGACCACTCGTAAATTTTGTTCGTATCTGAAAAAAATCGTAGGATACGAAAACATTGTTGAATGCCACAAATGATCCTAAATCACTCGTACGCACAGTTTAAGAACAAATCTGTGCGTACGAACGGTTCGTGCATGAGGCCCATTGAATCTATATGCCAAGTCAACGTTACTTAGGCCTAACCTTAATTTCATCAGGAAAACTAATAAGTGATCCTCAACACTGTTTTTGGCAGATTTGGTATACACTGCCAGTTATTTTTTTAAGTACCCATTGGAAGATGACAGATGTAAGTCCTGTGAGAAAAATGAGTTGTGTAAAGTTGCACTTAACAGTTGAATAAGAAAACTGAGATCCTTCCAGTTTATGTTTTAACTTTTGATGTTCAGCCTATAGCGTGTCAAACTCCTGGTTGTCATATTCATTCTGAAGTTGACAGTGCCTCAGGTTCAGATCATCATATTCAGTCCTTGGGACTACATCTTCTTGTGCTGAAAGTTATGAAAAGAAACGGTAAGCAAATGCACCAAAAAGCAGGAAGCAACACTTTATGCTCTGTGACAGAGAATGTGCCTGTGCTGTGACTTGTGTCTTCTTTTTTAGCTGATTAGTTGTGAACAATATTTAGCTGTACACATGATTGTGGGGTCAAAACTGCAAGCAAACCATTCTGGTTTGAATAAAATATGAGCAGAATGTTGGACGACACCCTAGTATTTTAGAAATATTAAATCTATCCAATTAATTAATTTATCAAAAAATCAATTTATTAAAAAGTTTGTTAGATAGGACATAATATATTTTTTACCAGGGTCATGTTCCATGTTGGATTCTTGTTGTTGATCTGAAGTGACACTGCCAGGGCTGGGTTGATATGATGACTTGCGCACACCATCATCTCTCCTCTTTTTCCTCTGGTACCTAAAATAAAAATATGTGAATATGTAGCGACACACATAGTAAATAAACATTTACACATCATCTACTTTTAATACAGAGCTGTATTTCAAAGCCTGCACTACACCAAAGTATGCTAAAGACCATGACAACAGAACACAGAAAAAAATATAAAATAAATAGTAAAGACAGGCCAAGGCAAATTATCCATACCTTTCCATCTTCGCTCTTGATCCCTGGCTTTTAGTGTACACAAACACAGAAGGTACGAAATCAGGACTTTGATAATCCAACAACATTTCCCCTGAAAATAAAGCACATAGGCATTTGTTTATTAAGAGCTAGCTTATTAGCAACTAGCTTCTAGCCAACTTTCCGACCGAATTTAACAGCAATAAACTGCGTCTAGTTTTTAAAAACAATGGTTAATGACAACCAGGGTTTATGGTGAAATAAAACTAGATGAGTAACCTTACCTGATATAAAATGGGCAATGCATACTCGTGCGTTTTTGATGATGTCCTCGGTCCAATCCACCCGCTTGATGGCCTGAAGCCACAGCTTCCTTCGGTGGCTTTGAAATGGTCGATTGCCTCTTGGTATGCAGTAGAACTTCAGTCCTTCCTTAGAATACCTATTTGTACAACCGTATACGCAACATCCTGACATTTTGTTGCTGGTGGAGGAAATTGCTTAGCTAGATTCACTCGGCAACTTTGTTATGCTTGGAAAAATGCCTGGGTGGGTGGAGTCTTCTGTTGCAACGGTGCGCGCGCAGCCGTCTTTGTTTACAAACACTAAATGGGTCTATAGTTGAGGCACAGTCTTTTGTTTTCTATTTTACATCATTGCACAATTTTTATAAATTTTTTTTGTCTAAAATGAGTGTTTTTGTTCAATAGCTTCTAGGTCATGTGACCTGTTGACCCCAAAACACTTTGAAATAATTATACTAGTCTCTATAGTTGAGGCAGTCTTTTGTTTTCTATTTTAAGTCATTGCACAATTTTTATCAATTTTTTTTGTCAAAAATTAGCGTTTTTCTTCAATAGCTTACAAGTCATGTGACCTGTTGACCCCAAAACACTTTGAAATAATTATACTAGTCTGTATAGTTGAGGCACAGTCTTTTGTTTTCTATTTTAAGTCATTGTACAATTTTTAACCTTTTTTTTTTGTCAAAAATGAGTGTTTTTCTTCAATAGCTTACAACTCATGTGACCTGTTGACCCAGAAACAATTTGAAATAATTCTACTAGTCTCTATGAATGAGGCACAGTCATTATGTTTCTATTTTAAGTCATTTTACAATTTCTAACAATTTATTTAGTCAAAATTGAGGGTTTCTCTTCAATAGCTTCAAAGTCATGTGACCTGTTGACCCAGAATCACTTTGAAATAATTCTAATAGTCTATAAATGAGGCACAGTCATTTGTTTTCTATTTTAAGTCCATCCAGCCATCCATTTTCTTCCGCTTATCCGGGGTCGGGTCGCGGGGGTAGCAGCCTAAGTAGGGAGGCCCAGACTTCCCTCTCCCCAGCCACTTGGAGCAGCTCCTCTGGGGGAATCCCAAGGCGTTCCCAGGCCAGCCGAGAAACATAGTCCCTCCAGCGTGTCCTGGGTCTTCCTCTGGGTCATGCCCGGAACACCTCACCAGGGAGGCGTCCAGGAGGCATCCTAACCAGATGCCCGAGCCACCTCAACTGGCTCCTCTCGATGTGGAGAAGCAGCGGCTCTACTCCGAGTCCCTCCCGGATGACTGAGCTTCTCACCCTATCTCTTAAGGGAGAGTCCAGACACCCTGCGGAGAAAACTCATTTCAGCCGCTTGTATCCGAGATCTCGTTCTTTCGGTTACAACCCAAAGCTCATGACCATAGATGAGGGTGGGGACATTTTAAGTCATTTTAAAAATTTTAATAATTTTTTTCAACTAATCAAAAGTTCTGATTTGCTCCCAATTTGAGACACATGTTTTATTATTTATGTCCATGCTTAGATTATAGAAGGCCTTCTACATGTGGCTGCCCATACATTCGGAGTGGTGAATGTGAAATTCAAATTCAAGCTCTGTTTTTATTGGCTGATTCAAATTCAAGCTCGGTTTTTATTGGCTGGTTACAAACTTTGTTTTTATTGGCTGGAAAATGGCGGGTCACTTTTTCTTTTTAGAAATGCTTATTTACCACCTGGAGAAGCAAGGGGACAATATTTTTTTAAAGTTTTTTTCAGAGATTACCTCTCTAACATCAGTCTAGTGACAGAGTGAAGAAATATGTTAAAAATATATTGTTAGAAAAGTTACATATAGCAGCTTTAATTTGAAAAAGTGTATTGAGCAGTCATGAGATAAATAGTGTTAAATTATAATTTTGGACTAATGAATATTTCTGTTCTGTGCCATCACGAAACTTCTGTTGTGACTTGGCGCTATATAAATACACTTAATTGAACTTAATAAAGTAGTAAACACTGTAGCATGTATAAAAGCAAAGGATTATAAATTATAATAACAGTTAATATCATTATAATTTATAATGATATTAACTGTTTTTAACATACTGTACTTTAACAGATCCAGTGTGACGACTGCAACAGATGGTTCCACGTTCTGTTCTTAAACATAACTTGCACAGTTTTTCAAAAAGCAAAGAAGGAACAATGGAAATGTCAACTGTGCAAGTAAAGCGCAATATCAGCAATGTATTCAATATTGTTAAGAATTAAATAATGTTACTGTCTTATGATGGTTTAGATGAGAGAGGAAGACAATTGATTTTTTTGAAATCTTTTTTTCTGACCTACTCAATTTGTTAAGTAAAACCTTCTTCTTCTTCTTTCGGCTTTTCCCTCTTAAGGGGTCGCCACAGCGAGTCATCCTCCTCCACCTCACTCTGTCCTCCGCATCCTCTGCCCTCACTCCAACTACCTTCATGTCCTCTCTAACTGCATCCATATATGTCCTTGTCTTTTTCCTGGCAGCTGCATTTCTAACACTGTCCCTCCTCTGGACATGTCCAAACCATCTCAGTTTGGCCTCCCTAATTGTATCTCCCAGTTGTTCAACATATGCTGTACCTCTGATGATCTCATTCCTGATCTTATCCATCCTTGTCACTCCTAAGGAGAACCTCAGCATCTTCATTTCTGCCACTTCCAGTTCTTTCTCCTGTCTTTTTGTCAATGACACTGTCTCCAGACCATACAACATAGCTGGTCTCACCACTGTCTTGTAAACTTTTCCTTTGACCTTTGCTGACACCTTTTTGTCACAAATCACTCCTGAAACTTTTCTCCATCCACTCCATCCTGCCTGGACTCTCTTCTTCACCTCTTTACCACATTTCCCATTTTCCTGGACAGTGGACCCCAAGTACTTGAAGTCCTGCACCTTTGTGACCTCTGCTCCTTGTAGCCTCACTGTTCCACTGGCCTCCCTCTCATTCACACACATGTACTCTGTCTTACTACGGCTGACTTTCATTCCTCTTCTTTCAAGTGCATACCTCCACCTCTCCAAGTTCTCTTCCACCTGTTCCCTGTTCTCACCACAGATCACAATGTCATCTGCAAACATCATAGTCCATGGGGATTCCTGCCTGACCTCATGTTAGTCAGTCCATCACCAGAGCAAACAAGAAGGGGCTCAGAGCCAATCCTTGATGAAATCCCACCTCCACCCTGAAGCTATCTGTCACTCCTACAGCACATCTCACCAATGTCCTGCTGTCCTCATCTGGTAGGTGGTTGGGTTAAATGCAGAGACGAATTTCGTCTGTGTATGGGAAACATACGCAGATGACAGGAATAGACATTATTATTATTATTATTATACATGTCCTGTACCAGTCTAACATACTTTTCTGCCACTCCAGATTTCCTCATGCAATACCACACCTCCTCTCTTGGCACCCTGTCATATGCTTTTTCTAAATCCACAAACACACAATGGAGTTCTTTCTGACCCTTTCTGTACTTCTCTATCAACATCCTAAAAGCAAAGATGGCATTAGTCCCGTATCAACTACTGCAACTCCCTTCTCTATGGCCTCCCCAACAAATCTCTCCACAATTTACAGATGGTCCAGAATTCAGCTGCCCGTGTCATCACTCAAACTTCCTACTATAACCACATCACTCCTGTCCTGTAGCAGCTCCACTGGCTCCCGGTTAAATCACGCATCATCTTCAAAATTCTACTCATGTTCAAAGCTATCCACAACCTTGCCCTTCCTTATCTATCTGACCTCCTACAAATCTCCATCCCATCACGTTCTCTCAGGTCCTCCTCTTCGCCACATCTCCATGTACCCTCTGCCCGCCTTTCCACCATGGGGAGCAGAGTCTTCACCTGCTCTGCCCCTCACCTCTGGAACGCTCTACTGCCAGACCTTCAAAACACCACCTCCCTTTCTCTGTTCAAGACTGCCCTGAAAACTAATCTCTTCAGACTCGCTTATCATTAACTTTACTAAATGTATTTTATATTATTTTGTATTTAAATTCTTTATGTATTTTATATTTCAATTTGTTCCTGATAATGTTTGAACAAGTGTTAAGTGTCCTTGGGTGTCTTGAAAGGCGCTTTTAAATAAAATTATTATTATTATTATTATTATTATTATTATTATTATTATTGTTATTATTATTATTATTATTATCATCTATGGTGCTCTTTCTTGGCATGAAACCATACTGCTACTCACAGATAGTCACCTCATGTCTAAGTCTTGCTTCCACAACTCTCTCCCAGATCTTCATCGTGTGGCTCATCAACTTAATTCCCCTGTAGTTATTACAACTCTGTACATCACCCTTGTTCCTAAAAATGGGCACCAGCACACGTCTTCTTAATTCCTCAAAAGACCTGAACGGTATTGAGCCAAAACAGTGATTTATGAATTAATAAATTGTTAAAAATTACAAAATGCATAAAAATTGATAAATTAAAAGCTGGGTCCCATAGGCCTGGTCTTGGAGAGTAGTTTGATGTACGTTTTGTGTGGGTGGCTCAAATGACCTGAACGGTATTGAGCAAAAACAGTGATTTATTAATTTAAATTTTTTTTAAATTACAAAATGCATAAAAATTGATAAATAAAAAGCTGTGCCTCATAGACCTGGGGCCTCATGTATCAAAGACTTGCGTGGATTTCTTACTGAAAAGTGACGTACGGTCAAATCCGGAAAAGTGTCTACGCACAAAAAAATCCAGATTTATCAAGCTGTGCGTACACCGGTATCCACGCACATTCCTTTTGTACATCACAATGAACGTGGAACTGAGCGCACGTGAGACACCTCCCCTGACACGCCTACATTTACATATGTTAAACAGATGCAAATTACTTCCTGCATGTGTGAAGGACATGTTTGTTTGATCCCTGCGCGATCAGAAATGATTTCTAGATTCAGGAAAACAATGGATTTAATATAATATGAGTGAGGACAAACATCCTAAGTAAGAATAGTAATAAACTGTGTTCATCACGCAAAGAACGAGTGATTGTGTGCCGGTATTCGTGTGCGCGCACGCTGCTGTCAGGTGCGCCACCGGCTCATTCATTCATTCTGAGTGAAAATATTAACTTTGCGCACGAGTTAATTACCATAATTACTGTAAACACAGAGGAACTTACTTGGATGTTTGCTAGAACATAGATCTTCGTTTATTTAATAGATGATATGAAGAAACGAGTCTCTGCGTCTCAGTGGAGACTTTTCATGACATGACGTGATGTTGGAGTCTCCAAAGCGCGCGCTGCAGCCTTGTGCGCAATCTGTTTGTCTGTGAAGCTTTTACTCCCATACAAGTTATAAATGGTGTACTTTCACGTGTCATTTTGGAGACATCTACAATAAACACAGATAATGACACACCTCCACTGCCGTGTAACACCGGCGAGGGTGCACGCGCGCTCAAAGCGCGACCATAACTCAGCCTTTGGGATCATATGGATGAGACCATTCCATTGGACATGAATCGGCTTTGTGTGGACTGGACTGGCACAGCCCTGATCGACCTGCCAGCTCCCTCTAAGCTCCTGTGGAACCCCAGTTTCTGCACGTGCACGCGTGATGCGCGGCCCCTGTGTTGCGCCAGTGCGCATGCAGTGCCAAACTGAAAAATGATTATTTCTGAAAACGGCTGATAAGCCATATCCTAGATCAGAGAATTATATCTGTTTATAAATAAATGCTCTGCGTGTTACACTATCTATATCCTCCAGTAAGGCTGAATGTATCCGTTCCTGTTACATTTATTTTTTGCACAACTTTGCGCGTCCATGTGGATGTACTTGTTAATCGTGTGTTTGGTGGGAATATTAATCATTTTCACATCATGAACAGTTAATAGTAATAATAATAATAATAATAATAAATAATAATGAATTCAATTTATAACGCACCTTTCATTAATGGAAATCTCAAAGTGCTACAAAGTGCAACAGAATTAAATGTCGATAAAACAAATAATAGAACAGTTAAAATCAACAACAGTATCAACTATGATCAAAAGTAGAATCATGAGGAGTAAGTATGCTCGGTTGAAAAGAAAGGTCTTCAAGCCGCTCTTAAAGTCAACCACAGACTGTGGGGCTTCAGTTTCTCTGAATCACCTGTAAGTGTCGCCAAAGGAACAAGAACCACAGAAACGTGCGTACGCCTGCTCGGGAGCTGGCGTGGAAATGTACTTGGATGCGCAGATATTCACGTTCATTTCAGTTTTGATACATACGGGGTTTTGCGTGGAAAGTGACGTGCGCAATGTTTTTGTGCGCACGCACGGTTGATACATGAGGCCCCTGGTCTTGGAGAGTAGTTTGATGTAAGTTTTGTGTGGGTGGCTCAAAAGACCTGAACGGTATTGAGCAAAAACAGTGATTTATGAATTAATAAATTTTTAAAAATTACAAAATGCATAAAAATTGATAAATAAAAAGCTGTGCCTCATATATAGGCCTGGTCTTGGAGAGTAGTTTGATGTAAGTTTTGTGTGGGTGGCTCAAAAGACCTGAACGGTATTGAGCAAAAACAGTGATTTATGAATTAAAAATATGTTAAAAATTACAAAATGCATAAAAATTCATAAATTAAAAGCTGTGCCTCATAGGCCTGGTCTTGGAGAGTAGTTTGATGTAAGTTTTGTGCAGGTGGCTCAAAGGACCTGAATGGTATTATTGAGCAAAAACAGTGATTTGTGAATTGTGAAAATTTACAAAATGCATAAAAATAGATAATTAAAGAGCTGTGCCTTGTAGGCCTGGTCTTGGAGAGTACTCTGATGTAAGTTTTTTGTGGGTGGGTGGTCAAATCCTGTAAAATATGTTATTTTTTGTTTCTGAAGAGTGAATGCGGCCCAAAATTTGTTGACGGTCCCTAGCGATCCATGACGTCACGTCTCTGAGTAGGGGCAGATTTATTAGCGCGGCTGCCCGAAATCAGACTCCATGAAGTAGGGGTGGGCGATACTGAGAATTTTGGAATCGATCCGATACCAAGTAAATACTGTGCTAGAATCGCATACTTCGATACCGATTCCGATACTTGGGGGCGCTGTTGAGCCGCACAAAATTATAACACTGCCAACAACACAAAAACAATGATAAGAAAACAACTTCTATTGCACAGATGTTTTAATGTCAAATAAAAATGCTCTATCAACTAGCTGCAGCAGCAGTATAAAAAATTGAACAGTGTGAGTAACAAAATATTTGCCCATCACCTCTTTTACAACACACAGTTGTTTAAATAAAAGTCACCAGTGCAAAATAACAAAAAAGCAGCAATGTTACAAAAACATAACACTGTCAAAATCACAAAAACAGTGATAAGAAAACAACTTCTATTGCACAGATGTTTTTTGAAAAAAAAAAAAAAAAAAAAAACAAGTCAGTGTTGCAAATAATGTGTAAGGAGCCCTTTGGGCTCTATTTACATGTTGGAAATGACTTAAAGGTTTTTGTTCAGGAACAGTAACATGTTTACATTTTTCCCTTTAATTGCACTTCTTCTCTGTGTCACTAACTGTCCTGCCTTAGAGAAAATCCTTTCTGCAGGTACAGATGTTGCAGGCAAAGGACAGTATCGATTCCACAGCGCTAGTATCGATTCGATACCAAGTACCACCTTGGTATCGATAGTATCGATACTAGAATCGATACGCCCACCCCTACTGACGAGAGCAACGCACCGCTGAAGGCAAAAGTATTAGAATAGGTTAGCCTTAGTGTATAGCATTTAGCTTTAGGATAGTTCTTAGTGTGATGTGATAGGATGGGTCGTAGATGTGTCGTAGAGGGGTGTAGGAGTGTGAGTGGAATACATCTGTTTCCAGAGAATTTGGCGATTAGGCGCCAGTGGTTTCTTGCTCTGGAAGTAGCAGACGGCACACTCCCGCCCAGAATCGGAGTTTGCAACCGCCATTTCGCTCCTGATAGCTTCGCTAACAAGTGGGAGTATGACATGGGCTTTATAAAGATGCTGAAATTGAAGAGCGACGCTGTTCCCACAGTAGCTCTTCGTACTCATGTCCACCCACCCATACACCATCAGGATACAATCCGTTTAGAGGTGAGTTTGACACCTATTTATTCAATAATGTATCATGTGAGTACGTATATGTGAAAGACACGTTTGTTGTTGTTTTGTCCGAGTGTTGCACTGCGGTAAAGTTAGTTTTACGTTGGAAGTTGGAGATTCGAGCTCCGTGGCTTCAGGGGTGCGTTGCTCTCGTCAGTCCGCTTCATGGAGTCTGATTTCGGGCAGCTGGCAGCTGCGCTTAGTCTGCCCCTTCTCAGAGACGTCATGGTTCGCTTAGGGACCGTCAACAAATTTCCGACCGCATTCACTCTTCAGAAACAAAAAAATAATATATTTTACACGCTTGACCCACCCACACCTAACTTACATCAAACTACTCTCCAAGACCAGGCCTATGAGGTACAGCTGTTTATTTATCATTTTTATGCATTTTGTAATTTTTAACAATTAATTAATTAATTCAGAAATCAATGTTTTTGCTCAATACCGTTCAGGTCTTTTGACCCACCCACACCTAACTTACATCAAACTACTCTCCAAGACCAGGCCTATGAGGTACAGCTGTTTATTTATCATTTTTATTAAATGACAAATTAAATAGAAAAATAAATATGAAGTATTGTAAACATGTTGACTGGATTAAATAACAAAGCTGACAAATTGAAGCAAAATAATAGGTGGGTCTGCAGTGGAAGTGGTCTCCAGCTACAAATACTTGGGTGTACACATGAATGATAACCTCAGCTGGAGCAACAACACCACCAGCCTGATCAAGAAAGGTCATCAGAGACTCTACTTCCTCAGACGGCTGAGACGAGCTGGTCTGAGCAGCCCAGTCCTCACCTCCTTCTACAGGTGTGCAGTGGAGAGCATCCTGTGCTCCAGCATCAACGTGTGGCATGGAGGCTGCACAGTTGAAGAGAGGAAAGCTCTGCAGAGAGTGGTGAAGGCTGCACAGAAGTCTGTTGGAGTCAGTCTCCCCACCATCACAGACATTTACACCTCCAGATGCAGGAAAAGAGCCACCTGCATCATGAAAGACCTCACTCACCCAGCACACTCACTCTTTGCCCCACTCCCCTCAGGACGGAGGTTGAGGAGCATCAAATGTAGAACCACTAGACTGAGGAACAGCTTCTACCCTGAGGCTGTTAGACTCATGAATAAATAAAAATAAAATAAAAAATAAACACTGCAAAATATCACATCATACTGATGCTGATCTGTTTTCTTGTTGCTGTATTCATCTGTGACCATCTGCTCATACAAACTCATGTTCGTGCTGCTGTTTATTCCCACTATATTAGGCTTAGTGTATTACTAGTTGATGCTTTTCTTAGTTAATTCTAGATGTTATTGCTGTTTTTCTCTTTCATTGTTGTTGGATGTGGCTGGGACCTCGTGTACATAATCTCGTTTTCATCTCATGTACCACATGCGGTGCAAATGACAATAAAGACTCTCTGACTCTGATAATCAACAGCTGCAGGAGCCTGTGCAAATCGTTTTGTACACAAACTAATAACTAATAATGTTGAATAATTATTAGAAACATTAACTAATATATTACCATTTCAGTGCTGTGGAGACGATGTACATGTTGTAGAATTACTTCTGCCTCGTCCACATGCAGCTCATGTAACTCCACACAGCAGCTCACCTCATGAAGTGAAGGTCTCCAAAAACCAGCAGGAGCTGAAAAACATTATAACCTGCTGTTTACTGGAAATAACTTTGGCTTCTCTGAAGACAATCCGCTAAAAAATTAACTTTTAAATGGCTAAATTGGACGGATCGAGTTTGTAGCTCCTCCATTGTTTTCAAGCTGCGCAGTAGAGAAAATTCTTGTTATGACGTCATCATCCTGCGACGGAGAAATCCCTATTTATCGTGTTAAAAAAATGGCGCTAATTTTAAACTGTTTTTGAGAGGAATTCTAATTAATTTAACATTGTTTTAGCAAAAACGATCAGAGGTCAATCTTAATATATATATATGTTGTGCCATTTTATGGAAAGTTAAAAGATGATGTCAGTGGAGCTTTAAGGAAGCCAAATCATTCCTTGTATTTAAGAAACTGGTAAAAAATCAATTGCTAAAATAAATAAATGAATCTAATTTAATGTGTGATATACACGTATGTGAATTGAAAATTGACTGAGTTATTTACTTATTTTGTTATTATAGAAAATATTGTTTGAACTGTTATTAGATCAATCAATCAATCAATCACCTTTATTTAACCAGGTAGAGCCTGTTGAGACCGAGATCTCTTTTACAAGGGTGACCTGGTCAAGTGGTCAGCAGCACACGTCACATTGGCAATAGGCATTTGCACTTATCAAAAGAAAATAAAGAAAACTACAATCACAGTAAACAGATGTTGACAGTTCAAAACCAACAGGATATGACAGATTTCTATATACATTATATACAAAACAAGCAGACAGACCTCGGTTGGGTAAATAAAGTTAAAAAAAATCAACAATGACATGTATATTGGATAAGTAATGGTTAGAAACATCTGCAATGGTCAAGTTTCTTGATGACATTTTCTACTACGGTTGACATAAAGGATCCAGGAGAGATGAATGTTGATAGTTTCAGATCTTTCTGTAAGTTGTTCCAGGCTGAGGGGACGGCGAAGCTGAATGCTCTTTTTCCTAGTTCAGTTCTGACAGGAGGAACTGACAGGAGGACTAAATCGTTAGAGCGCAGGGAGTAATGACTGTGTGATGTTTGTATTAAGGAGGTGAGGTATGACGGGACTAGGTTTAGGAGGGTCTTGTAGATGAAGGAGATCCAGTGAGTGTATCTGCGAGTGCTGAGAGATGACCAGCCAGATTTTACGTAAAGTCCACCAGATGAATAAGGAGCAGATTTAATAAGATTTATTCTTCATCTGCTACCTTTCATTTTATTTTTTTTCTATTATGAATACGTTAATTGTTGTATTTCATATTATAAAATTAATAAACTAACAAACAAACAAACAACTCCTTTTCTACTTTGGTCCAAATTTTTCCTGCAGGTGGCGGTAAAACAACAGCTGCTAATGAAACTCACGAAGAAGAAATCCGCTCTGAAGTTTGAGTAAACAAAGCAAGAAACAGAAAAGAGAAAACGTTGCGTTTGATTGCGGTTCTGTTGTGTCTCTGGTCTGTTTTGTATTGGTTAACTGGACCCGAGTTCGGACTCGGTTGGACTCTGGGTTCGTGTCCTCTGGACCCATTTTGTCTCCGAGTTTCAGCGGAGCGAAATAATGGAAGCTAACAAGGTGAGCTTCCCCCTCTTTTTGGTAAAAGTTATTCTTCTTGGGCTGCCTGTGCAGCTGTTTTCTCCTTGTTGAGACACCGGCTTCATGCGCCTGCGGCTGTTGCTCTCGAGTTTAACAACGTAACGCATGTGTCGCAAACCCGCGCGTGCGTCAAACACAAAGCAGCGCCGTCATCTCGCAAAACCACAATATGAAGCTTCTTTGCGACAGTTATGGTACATCCAGACCGAACGCGATTTCAACTGCAGGAACGTCCAGTTTACATGCAAAGTCAATGGGGGACGCACCTCCATGCGCCTCCTGGCGTCTTGCGTCACGTCGCGTGCGTGTTGAGCGTGCTGGAGAGCGATTTCCGTGCACGTGAACCCGCGTCAACCTCCAAAGCACGCCTCCAACATGCTGAAGATTTCGCCGTTCAAACTTTCAAACGCCGCTCAAACTCTACCCGATTGGTTGGTGTGTCAACCAATCAGGGAGAGTCGGGGGAGAAGAGAGGGGGTCAGGGGGAGAGTCCCTATGTGACGCGGAAACCAGTGACGCGGAAACCATTGCGCATGTGACGTATTGTTTGTGGAACACAGAAAAAACCCGCGGAGTCATGGAATATGGAAGAGAAACTCATTGTAGCTGTGTGTTCGCGACAATTCCTTCACGACCAGTCAAGTCTGCTCCACAGAGACAGAAATAAAGAGCTCCTCGCCTCGCGGAGTGCATTGACGACTCGGTACACCGGTAAGCTCCTCCCACACACCCCGCAGCAGCAGGGTTGCCAGTTAAACATGAATTTTATTTTATTTATTTATTTTTTTACCCCTTTTCAGTGCAAATGTTCACTAAACTCAACACACTATTAATCTTATCAGACCCTCACGCAGCAAATATGACAGTTTGGGTAAAAAAAATAAAAAATAAGCAACAGTACTAGATGATTCATTAATTCTTATCTGGCAACCCTGCGCAGCAGTTTTCGCAGCAGTTTCGCTTCTGGCTTTTAGTCTGGACACAAAGTGCGTAGTCTGGACACAAAGTGCGTCCACTTGCGTGCGTGTTGAGCTTTTTTGCCGTTGAAATCGCGTTCGGTCTGGATGTACCATTATTTTTTTTATTCTTATTTATCACGATAGAGACGATAGAAGGAAAGTAGCACGATAGACACGTTTCTATCGTCCCCACAATATATATCGTCATATCGCACAGCCCTAGGCCTGGTCTTGGAGAGTAGTTTGATGTAAGTTTTGTGTGGGTGGGTCAAAAGACCTGAACGCTATTGAGCAAAAACAGTGATTTCTGAATTAATGAATTGTTAAAAATTACAAAATGCATAAAAATGATAAATAAACAGCTGTACATCATAGGCCTGGTCTTGGAGAGTAGTTTGATGTAAGTTAGGTGTGGGTGGGTCAAAAGATCTGAACGCTATTGAGCAAATACAGTGATTTCTGAATTAATTAATTGTTAAAAATTACAAAATGCATAAAAATGATAAACAGCTGTACCTCATAGGCCTGATCTTGGAGAGTAGTTTGATGTAAGTTAGGTGTGGGTGGGTCAAGCGTGTAAAATATATTATTTTTTGTTTCTGAAGAGTGAATGTGGTCGGAAATTTGTTGACGGTCCCTAAGCGAACCATGACGTCTCTGAGAAGGGGCAGACTAAGCGCAGCTGCCCGAAATCAGACTCCATGAAGCGGACTGACAAGATCAACGCACCCCTGAAGCCATGGAGCTCGAATATCCAACTTCCAACGTAAAACTAACTTTACCGCAGTGGGTGACGCTGCGTTGCTTTGTTGTGGCCCTGCATGTGGTTGTTGCTAATAAATGCTAGTTTCTGCTGTAATTACTTATAAATGTTAATAATCTAGTATTTCATATTTTCAAAATTAATTCTGTTATAGAAGACCGCAACATCAAACAAAAATTGAGACGTTCACATCGAGACGTTTGGTGAATGAATATCAGGGTCATGTTTTTAATTATTAATATGTAGCCATGAATTGATTATTATATGTACTTATATGGACCATACTTAGCTTTTATAGATAACAGCAGCTGTGTTTAGATTATATGAACTTAGAACCGATATTCAGTGACCCGGCCGGTACATAGTATTCCATTGCAGTTGGACAGATGGTTTGATCAAACCTTCTGAATATCACGTTTGAATATCATCATAAATACTAGAGTGAATAAATTGTAATTGAGATAATAAATATTTATTTTTCTTGTTTACAGCCCAAACAAACACGCCCCATAAACTGCCTGCAGAACGTAGGGATTTAGCGCAATAGGTTCAAAACCTGGGTGGTCTGTTACACAGGTGTACACACCCACCTCCTCACATCTGGCCTATATAGGAAAGAGAAACATTTTTATCATTGATCCAAGATCATTTTTATCCCTGTAATTTTATCCCTGTAATTTGAATGTGTTTCTCTTTCCTATATATATATATATATATATATATATATATATATATATATATACAGTACCTATGTCAGAAAGGGATTTGTTTATAAGTCATAAATTCAAGTACAGCAAACTTTTAAATTTTAACGTTTAAAAAGTTTATGCTTCCTATAACTTTTTTAATAATGTACAATTTGGATTACTCCAAATGATTATTGCACTGCGTTTCTTTTGTTTTACAACATTTAATATTGGCACACTTGAAACAATTATAATTTATATTAAATTTACACATGACTTTGTAAAAATTGCAGAGATGTAAACATGTTTATTACATGTTTGTTACACCATGCATCTGAGAGAAATGCAATTTCAATCCTATGTATGTTCTGTACATACTGTATTGCAGTTTGGACAATAAAGTTGACTTTGATGTATGATTTGGAAATGTATTTATCAATACAGAGGTCTAGTGTTGACAGAACAAGGAGCTTCATAATTGATTATGTTGACTATGAGCAGTCCATTTTAACACCTTTACTATATAAAAATTAATTTGAACTGAATGTGGAGTGCAGCATGTATATCGTTTAGTATTTTTACTCATTTTTTATAATTTGATACAAGTTTGTGTGTGCTTTTACTGGTAGAGCAATGCATACCCATAATAATTCACATCCCAGGAAAATATTGAGAAAGGCTTTTAACACAATAAAATGCACAGTGTATTCAAGACCAGGTTAATTGATGTGTTTTTTAATATATAGTATATTTATTAGGGTTTTAGGAAGTACTAAATAATTCATAATTATACCTTTGGCGTCTCCCTACAACACACGTTTTCTATAGGTGAGATGAAGCTGCAGTGACCACAGGTGCACCTGTTGAAAGAGTTTTTTTTTATTGCTTTACAATTATACGTCTTACTTGAGATAGTTAAAAAAAAAAAAAAAAATTGTTACTACTTTGAACATTAGCCTATGTTGCTAATATAAATTTACCACTCAGATTCTGGACCCGTTCGGTCCATTGCCTCAGCACCACCAGATTCTTGCACAAGAGCGTCAGGGCCTGAAGCCAGGGGCTCGAATTGATAAGGCTCAGGGCCTATGGCGCTCTGCTCCAAGTCTCCTTCAGTTTCTGGTGAGGGAGGTGGAGAAAAGTCCTCCACCTCTACCTCCTCCTCTTCTGGTGAGGGAGGTGGAGAAAAGTCCTCTACCTCCACCTCGCTGACATAACTAGAGGTGTCGCTGTGTTCACTCTCCATGTTGCATATATTATGCTAATGCTAGCTGTATGTCACGGTCCTGGTCACACCTACTCGCTCTAACCCCCACCTCCTCCCCTCCTTTAGGCGGTGCCTCTACAGTCTATTGGAACGCCCATTTTGTTGAAGATTTTGAATCGGAACTTGGGGAGGAGTTAAAGATCCAGAGGCCGTTTAGTGCCACTTTAAAGACCGCCCAAAACCCGTCCAATCAGAAAGTGACACATCACATACAACATCCTGATGGTGCGCAATAATCCAAGCAGGGGAAGAAAAAAAAGAAGTTAAATTAGGTCCTCTGGATGGGTTAAAAAATTGTAGAAATGTTTCCTCTTTTATCCAACAGACTTTTTATTTTTTTAACTTCTGTATTTACAAAAAAAAAGATAAAAAAATAAATTGTATATATACTATATACTGTATATATATATATATATATATCAAATCCAGTTAAATGTAATCATTGATGCTCTTAAGAAAATCAACACGTCACATTTCAGGATCTGATTATTATAGACACATTAAATGTTCATAATGAATATTTCTATATTTACCATCACAGTAATAGTGTTACACATGTTATTAACACTCAAAATATTGTTGGCTTAGTGTTTACCTATAACCTAAACATTTAAGGAATAAATATTTTTAATAATCACTTTAAACGTTATAAATGTTGTCTTTGGTGCATGTTTGTTTTCCAAATATATTAGTGTGTGTGAATGACAGGCATTAACAGAAAACACTTTGTACAATGGTGTTTTATGAAGTTCAGTCCATTTCCTTCTATCAGTTGACCGGCAGTTCTGCCACATCCAATATGGCAGCCACTCTGACGTACCGCCTCTACGGACCAGCCCACTCAACGAGGTGTCCACTAAAACTGCCTCACCAGTTCTCTGTTGTGATCGCCCTGGCAGATGATAATAGCCAATCAGTGATGGAGAAAGGTCAGAGGAGCTTTGCTATGAATGAAATAATGATGAATGATTGTTTGAAATGTGTTTAATAGTTTAACTCAGAAACCGCCAATTTTTGATTTGATTTGATGTTTATTCATTCATTTTAAAAGAACAATACAAGACAGTTTCATCAGATACAAGATTACAAGTAGGATAAAATGAAGGGAGCAGAAAGAAGATGAAATCTTATTATATCTGCCCCTATTTCACAGTTTGTTCAACCAATGATAACTTTCAAGCAACATCACAGAATGAATAGTTCTACCTATTTTCCTAACTGTAATACACAAACTACATCACAAAATGAATATAATTCTACTTAATTTTCCTAACTGTAGATCACAAAATGAATAATTCTACTTAATATTTCTAACTGTAATACACAAACTACATCACCCATAATTCTAATTAATTTTCTAATTCTAATTTTTTTATTTATTTTTTATTTTATTTTATTTTTTTATAATTTTATTTAATTTTCCTATTTTTTTTTTTAAATTAATTTTCCTAACTGCCAATCTGACTCCAAATCTGCCCAAATTATCTCCACCTGCCCAAAGCTATTTTTACCCTCAAAGTAGAGAATGAAAACCGCCCAAATGGCAGTAAACCGCCCAATCTGGCAACACTGGTCTGGTGGGAACTAATGAGCCCCCCTTCTTGTTTTATTTTATGGCGGTTGGCAGAACAACTGTAAGGTGCATTACCACCACCTATTGAGCTGGAGTGTGGACAGGAGATAAATGGAAGAAGAAAAAAATCTGTAAAATTAATTTAATAACTCAACTAAATTCTCTCTAATAAGTTTGTATTTTTCAAGAAAATAACTTTAACTTTACTGATATCACTACTAAAAACATCCCTAATTGTAAATTTAATATTAATTGTATTTATTTATTTTTGGAAATGTATTCTTTCTGTTTCATACCCTGGACATAAAAACATGTTGAACCGTTTCAGGGAAATTGCTGGTGCACTTGTCACATACGTAGTCCTGTATGCTTTGCAATTATTTTAAGAGATTTATTAAGTCCTGTGTAGAGTAAGTTCCTGTTTCTTCCTGCTTTCCTTGTACAGTATATCCTACCTTTTTATGAATGTTGTGTAAATGTCTTCCTGTATCAGTAATGTCCCAGTTTTCCTGCCATATTTTCTTAATATATTTATTTATTATCATTTAACATCCGACAGACAGTTGCGACAGGCTGATGGCAACCGATCACAACTACACATTCAGGGAACGGTCAAATTATCGTATTTTTGGCCTTTTTCGGGATTATTGATCGTACAGAGGGCAAAATTGTTGTACAAATACGATAATTATCGTACACCTGGCAACACTGGTTGTGGCCCTACATATGGTTGTGGCATTTTTATCTGTTGCTAATCAATGCTAGTTTGTGTTGTAATTGTGTTTAAATGCTAAAAATCTAGTGTTTCTTATGAGCGACTTAAACCCGGATAAGGAAGACCGCAACATCAAAAAACAATGTAGACGTGGACAGATTTTTAGCTGGTGCTAATGTTAGCTGTTGTAATGGTTACGATGTTGTTGACACAGTGTTCTTTTGCTTATTGTGCAAATAATGTTATGGATCAAAGGTACTGTATTTATAAAATAATATTTACTTGGTGAATGAATATCACGGTCATGTTTTAAATAAACAATGTGTAGGCATGCGATGATTGTTATATGTAATAATAATAATAATAATAATAATGAATTCAATTTATAACGCGCTTTTCATTAGTGAAAATCTCAAAGCGCTACACACATTGAATGCTACACACATTCATACACCGGTAGCGGCAGACTACCATGCAAGGTGCTTTCCAGTCCTACCGGGAGCAACTCGGGGTTAAGTGTCTTGCCCAAGGACACAACGACACATGGTGTGGGGAACCGGGATTCGAACCACCAACCTTCCGATCGGGGGACAACTGCCATTACCACTACGCCACGGCCACCACACTAATAACAGCTCGTGTGTTTACATTATATGAACCTTGACCCGATATTCAGTGACCCGGTACATACTATTCCGTTGTTGGACAGATGGTTTGTTCAAACCTTGTCAATATCACAAAGTTTGAATATTATCATAAAAACTTGAGTGAATGAATTTAAATTGAAATAATAAAAATTTATTCTTCTTGTTTACAGCCCAAACCAAGGAGAGAAATAGGATGTCAGACTGAACCAGTCATCACTAGATCTATCTTTGTCCAGGCCAACGTGAAGCCTCCTTTTAGAAGTAAAGGTGAATTCTTGTTACCTTTTTTATTCTTAAAAAGTTTTCTTTACAAGTCTTTATAGCTTACTGAATCTTAAAACTTTTGGTAAAAATGTCCTAGTCCAGTACTGCTAATTTCAAATAAACAACATGAATTTTCTACAATTAAAGTATGCATGTAGGACCAGGATTGATAAACACTGCATTAATGGACCAAATGACTACACAATCGTATGTCCTTGGGTTTGATGTAATAATTACATTTTCATGTATTTATTGAATTTTCTACAATTAAAGTATGCATGTAGGACCAGGATTGATAAACACTGCATTAATGGACCAAATGACTACACAATCGTATGTCCTTGGGTTTGATGTAATAATTACATTTTCATGTATTTATTTTTTTTATTAGGGCTGAACGATTTTGGAAAACAATCTAATTGCGATTTTTTTTCTATAAATTGCAATTGCGATTTAAAACGCGATTATTTTTTAAATATCTTCTCAAGTATTTTTCAACAAACAGAAGCAATAAATCAATCTGTTTTATAATAAACAATGTCAGATTTATTTAAAGCAGAGATTACAATAAAGCAAACAAATCTATGCCTTTTCTTTTCACCTTTCTATTTTTTCTTGTTTCATAAACATAATAGTAAACATGTTAAGTGAACTTCCTAACTACTGTCTGAACTTCACGACAGTTAATAAATATAAAAAATTTGATATAAAAAAAATTAAACTTACGGTACTGCTTTACAGCAAGTAACATCATAAAAAATAAAGTGCAAAAAACATAAAGAGAATCTGCTTTAACCAACTCGTTATTTTCTTGGAATTCAAACTCAGTGAACACAAAATAAACTACGGTAGTATCTGTTCTTATTAAATCTTTTAGATGTAAAAAAAATATAAAAAACTCACGCACAGCGTCTTGTTTTTTTATAGCCATCAACGGACGTTTTTTAATAGCCATCAACGGACTTATCAGCTTCTGTTGAGCCTGACGTCATTGTGTAACTGGTTAAAGCGCAGTGTTGACTTCTCCCGCTCTCTGCTCTGGTTTGCTCCACTCATTCACAAATCACTTAACCAGGTCATGTGACCAATCAAATTGCAGCCTTCGCGATTAGAAAATCTTGTTTTATCATATCGCAATTTTATTGCAAATGCAATTAATTGTTCAGCCCTAATTTTTATTAGACTGTAGTTGACTTATGTCTTTATTATTAAAAAATTAAAAACTTTTGTATAGTTTATTTTTTGGTAATTGGATATGATAGTTCAACATAACTTATAAATTTAGGACACAGTAGAAACGCACTCGGACACAAAAAATATTGTGTATGTTATACAGTACCTTTCCTTTGTTGAGTAGCTTTGACCTTGTCAAAGTCAAAGTCAACTTTATTGTCAGAACTGCAATATGTACAGGACATACACAGGACTGAAATTGCGTTTCTCTCAGTCCCTCGGTGCAACAGTAACCATCTAAACACTAAACACTAAAACATTTAATAAACATAAGCATAAAATAGTAAAAGTGTAACACTGTCCTGAGTTTTTCATAATAGTATAAAAGTATGAAAATTTACACCAACACTGAAACACCAAACACCCCTGAAACACCAAACACCCAATGAACATAAGCATAAAATGAAATAATAAAAGTGTAATACTGTCCTGAGTTTTTACATAGTAGTATAAAAAGTATAAAAAGTATATCTATAAAATAAACTGAAGGTTCTAGCATTGACATTTGCAAAGAGTGGCACAGCAGCATATAAGTTAATGTACACAGTATATGTATGAGGTAGTTGATGTTGGTATAGAGGCAAAGTGGCATATGCAGTGAGGCACATAAGGCACATTTGGCATCCTTAGATAAGGCTAGTCAGAGAATGCTATATATGTATCTGCAGTAGTATAGATAAAAGTAGTGTAAATGTAAACCGTATTAATAAATGTAAACAGTGAATGTAAACAGTAGTATGACTATAGGCAGTAATGTAATACAAACATTAGTGCAAATATGAGAAGTAGTGCAAACTGAATGAGCACATGACCGAGAGTTTAGTGAATAACCCGTTTGATGACACAGAGTCCAGTGTTAAAAACTTTGTGTTGAGTGGTAATGTGTGAGAAAGTTTTTTGTGTTAAGGCAGTTGGTGTTACATTGTGTACCTTCACAAACTGTAAAGTAGATTACAGGTATGTTTTATTTGAAATGTCTGGATGCAGTATGCTTCAGTTTTTGAACCTCATTTTGATATTTTTTGTATGTTAATTTTTAATTTTTCATTCATTCATTCAACCTTTATTTAGTCAGGTAAATCTTTTGAACCTCATGGGCTCATTTACGAAAGCGACCTGCTAAAACTAAAGAACAATGAACAGCAGTGGTAGAATTTCCTTAAACAATAAACAATAAACAAACAAACAATAAACAATAGAAAACAAAAGAGAGAAAAAAACAAAAGTTTTTTTTTTTTTTTTAACAAAGTATCAAAAAACTAGCAAAACATTATAAGGTAGACGTATAAAATCAAAGACAGGAACAAATCTGCATTGGTTTTTGCCAGGATTCCAACAGATTCTGAAAACCATTTAGAGAAGTCAAGGTCGAGAGCTTCAGATCTTTTTGTAAGATATTCCATGAAGCAGGAGCGGAGTAGGAGAAGGCCCTTTTTCCAAGTTCAGTCCTCACTGACGGAACACTGCAGGTAATCATGTCCTGAGAGCGCACACTGTAGCTGCACTCACGCAAAGACATGTAGGAGGAGATGTATGAGGGCAGCAGACCAAGAAGTGATTTAAAGATGAAAATGTACCAGTGGAAGAGTCTGCGTGAGGTTAATGATGTCCAGTTAACCAGTGAATACAGGGTGCAGTGGTGGGTACGATAATCACAACCAGTTATGAATCTTAGTGCACCATGATAGACAACATCCAACATCCGCAGGGTGCTTGTAGGAGCATTCATGTAGAGAATGTCACCGTAATCAATGGAGGGAAGGAAAGTCACAGACACAAGGCGTTTCCTGACATTCAGTGATAGACATGATCTGTTTCTGAAAAAGAAACCCAGTTTAACTTTCAGTTTCTTTACTAGGTTTTCCACGTGGAGTTTAAAAGAGAGATGTGAATCAATCAGGATACCCAGATATTTATAGGAATCAACAAACTCAATAGAGACACCATTTGAAGATAAAATCAGAGGAAGATCTGCTGGGACCGACTTCCTATTTGAAAAAAACATCCCTTTTGTTTTATCAGCATTTAGGACAAGTTTGAGACGGAACAAATCTGACTGGATGATGTCAAAAGCGGATTGCAGTAACTGGAAAGCCTTAGCAACTGTTTTAGCTCGGCAGTAAACAACTGTATCATCAGCATAGAAATGTAAGGATGCATCAGGGATGCAGTGACCTACATTAGCTATGTAGATTGTAAAGAGAGTGGGTCCTAAAACTGAGCCTTGTGGTACACCATTTTTAACTGTTAAATAGCTGGAAGAAGTACCGTTATGTTGAACACATTGCCTCCGATTGGAAAGATAGTTAGAAAACCAACCGATGGTGTGATCAGAGAAACCGATTTCTGAGAGCTTATGACACAAGATGTTATGATCCACAGTGTCAAAAGCTTTAGACAGGTCTAAGAAAAGTGCAGCACAATAATTCTTAGCATCCAATGCTTCAACAACATCATTCAGAACCTTCAGAGAAGCAGTTGTTGTGCTATGTTTTTTCCTGAAACCAGATTGATGAAGAGGTAAGATATTAAATGAGTCCAGATAATTTTTGATCTGAGAGTTTATCAGTTTTTCTAGAACCTTGGCTAAGATGCAAAGTTTAGAGATCGGTCGATAATTGTTCAGTGAGGTGGGGTCACCTCCCTTCAGCAAAGGAAGAACAAATGCTGTTTTCCAAGCATCCGGAATGGTGTTTTGGCTTATGGACAGATTAAAGATGTGGGTCACAGGAACTGTGATGATATGAGCAGCCAGCCTTAAGAAGTAAGGTGGAAGTTCATCTGGACCTGCAGATTTTTTTGGATCAAGATCATTTAACAGTTTATTTACCTCACTGACTGAGAACGGAGAAAAAGAGAAGGTGTGATTAACAGATGGTTGACTTGTAGGAGGGATTTGATTTGTAGAAGTTTGATTATTAGATAAAGTGGCTGATTTTCCGTTTGTAACTGTGTCAAATAATGAACTAGAAGCAACAAAATGTTTATTGAAACAGTTCAGGATCTCGTGCTTATTTGACACAGGAACAGAGTCAACAAGAAATTGTGATGGGAGGTCAGGTGATGATTGGGGGGTGCCTGAGAGAGATTATTAATTAAATAATTAATTGATTAATTATATTATTATATTGATAATTATATTATATTGATTATTAAGAGATAATTAATTAAATGTGAATTTTATTATGAATGTGTAAGTAGAGACATAATTCTAAAATTATTTATTGTTTTCATAGCCACACAAACACGACCTACAGGCAGGAGTGTGTCATGTTCTACTGGGACCTTGACGGTGATGTCATTCCCAGAGTGTCACTGTGTACCGGTAAGTTCAACACCAGTGAAAAGAAAGAGATTTGAGGTTGTGCAGAGCTGTGTTAAATGGTGCCAAGTACCGTATTTGTCGGCGTTTAACACGCTCCTGTGTATAACACACTTTGTCCAATTATTGTCAGTAAATTGGAGAAATCCATAAATAACACGCTTCGCGCTATAACACGCATCTATTATGCGTCACCGCTACGTGACGCGTCAGCGCCACTTCTGCCCTGCTGAAAATGGCGGCCACAGAAGCGAGCCAGCACCGAAGGATTTTACAAGATTAAAACGGTAAAAACTATTATTTCATTGCTGAGAAAAAATATATTTCTTAGCTGACGTTATAGCACAAGGGTTCCTGAGCTTAACCTAACCCTCTGGGGTCTGAGGTCTAAGGCCCTGTTTACACGGACACTGTGTGGGGGAAACGGAACTTATGGGCATGTTAATTAGGTCAAAAGTTTTGCGTTGACACAGGCGAATCCTGTGGATACGACTCTCTCCCTCCCCACCCCCCGTCCTCATGATTTCACTGTAGTTACCATGCTGGGCCATTAGATGGCGCTGTGATTTTTGGAACCTTCACTACTGCGCATGCGTGCTGCCTGTAAACAGAGCAGACGAGGCAGCCTGTTTTCCTCTCTGGCTAAAAGTTCAGCTAACTACAAGTTGTTGTCAACAAGTTAACAACAAGTTAAAGCTGGAATTTGGATAAGAGTCGACAGATTTGACACCAAGTGGGACCGCTTCATCTAACAAGCTCCACACCAGATGCTGAGCAGAACCAGAACCGCGTCAACATGTCTGACTTTAGTCCGTGAGAATCAGCTGATTTCCAGCAGCGCTACAAGGTAAACAATGTTCTTAATAATGTTTCCTTGTGTTTAGTTCGATCACAGAACAACCAACTGAGGTTTTATTTTTATTTTTTTCCTGCGAGGTCGAAGCTGTCGTTCCACGAAGCGAACCGGTTCGGATGTGGGTCCAGTTTCCACCAGGATGAAAACAACAGAGTCCAGTTCATTAAAGTTCGGTTAACGTGTTTTTAAAAGTGTTCAATTTAATTCTCAGTGTTTGTGACATGAGTTTGTGGTGTTGAATAAATAAATAAATTAAAAATCAACCTGGTGTCTTCATTTTCAACATGCAGCATGTTAGGCATGACGTAACGAGTCCAGATAGCTTCATTTAGCTCAGATAAATGTAAATATCTCCCACGCTAACATAAATACTGTTTATTATTGTTAAACTGTTAATATATAGCACATTTAGTATGTTATAGTGCAGCGTGACACGTGAAATGTCCGACTGCCTCGTTAACAGACAACTGGATCCAGGCAGCTGGCTCTCTTCCAACACAGATGCAGGTAAGGTGTAGAATAATTAAATATGAGAATCAAAATATATTCCATCAGCTATAGTTCAGAAAGTGGTGCGTGTGTCCACTGTCCAGTCCACCGCCATTGTTAAAATGCCGGCTGTCTGCGCGTGCGTGCTGCGTGCATGTGTTCAAACAAAAGCTCCACGGGAGATGTTTACATTATCAGCGGGGGGTCAGCGAAAAACTTCCACCTTGAGAGCAGGATCAGAAAAGTATCGGAGTCAAAGAGGGGGGCCAGCAGCGTCGTGTAGGCGATAAGCAAAGTCGCAAAGAGAAAGTAGCGGTTACACTCAAAATACGCGCCGTGTAAACTGGCCCTAAATGTCCGTTTTGGTATAAATTTGAATTTACCCTTATATTTCCATCATAAAAACTATTTATCTGGCCTTGTTTGGTATTGTTGTTTTTAGGACAACCTCATCTTCATGATTTTACAGTCTTTGTTTCATTTTGACAAAATGCATGAGCACATTGGAGCAAAAAATAACATAAAAAATGAAATCCGTGTTAGTAAAATATTGATATGTTTACTATGAAACTCACAAAAATATTTAACGAACCATTTTGACAGCCTAAAATGAAAATTTCATTGGTATATTTTAAGAACTTGTATACAAACTTAGTAAAAAACGAATTAGTATACATATTTTCACATCATAAAGTGGGCAATTTCCATGCGTGTTTTTACCAGTATTTACACTGACTATTGTGTGAAAACAGTATCTTCATCACAAATTCTCTGTTTTTTTTTTCCCTTTCATTCTGAAAAACAGACCAAAAACGACTACAAAACTCTGTAGACACACTAAATAATCATAAAAACCAAATAAAACATCCAGTCTTACCTGAAATCAGTACCTGAAATCCCCCCCCCCCCCTTCTTCACCAAAATGTTCTGCTACTGTGTTTCTGTGTGTAGGACACAACATGGAGGAACATGGAGGAGAAAACGGTTCTGATTGGTTGCTTCACAATGTGGTGTGTTCAGGGAAACTCCTAAATTTGATTTTCATTTTGAATTCATTGACTTTTTGGTAATAAAAAATCAACCGATTGCTCGCACAGGGGCGCAATACTCTAACAGAAATTATCTGTCACATTTCTGGTTGTATTTTGAAGTAAATACACAACAAAATCAATATAAAAACACTACTTTATAAAGATTGGAGTCTCTGCTGTCCAACAGACTTGAATGCAACACTTCACATGCAGCTGTGCTTTGTTTAAAGAGGCTATTTATAGACATGACGTCCAGCCCGCATCTTTGCGGGCTTAGACCCCCCATTAATCAATTCACGAAATGGTCAAGTCTGCTGAATTTAAATTGTTTCGGTTTGACTTCTTCCAAACGGTCTCCAGCGCTACGAAAATTAATTATAAATAAATCGAATTTTATCTCAAATGTCTTCTACAGGTCAACAGCTTGTAAATGAAACCCAAATAATTACACTCTGTAAGCAGAAAAAATATCCACCGAGTGGTTTGATTTATAACAATATAAACTGAAATAAAACCGATGCTACGAGACAATTCCGTCTCTTAAAAAAACGAATTAAAAAATTGAATTTTATCCCTAATATCTGCAGCTAACAGTTTGTAAATGACCACCAAATAATTACCGTGTTCGTTGGTATATAATACGCAGTTTTTTTGCTCATTTGAATGTCCTGCGTATTAAACACTGAAGCGTATTATTTATGGATTTTTTCCCATATTTTTAGACCCATTTTTCGCTCTGAAATCCGGTCCGAGCCGCCTGCATAAAAATCCGGCGAACTATTTTTTTAAATCCAGCTCAGACCAGCTGATTTCACATTTGGTTAAGCTCAGGAGCCCGTTTGCTATAAAGTCAGCTAAGAAATATATTTTTTAATCGTTTATTTAAAGAAAGAAAGCGTCCGGTCCGAGCCGCCTGCATAAAAATCCGGCAAACTATTTTTTTAAATCCAGCTCAGACCAGCTGATTTCACATTTGGTTCAGCTCAGGAGCCCGTTTGCTATAAAGTCAGCTAAGAAATATATTTTTTAAGCATTTATTTATAGCTAAATTTAAAGAAAGAAAGCGTCCGGTCCGAGCCGCCTGCATAAAAATCCGGCAAACTATTTTTTTTTTAATCCAGCTCAGACCAGCTGATTTCACATTTGGTTCAGCTCAGGAGCCCGTTTGCTATAAAGTCAGCTAAGAAATATATATATTTTAAGCGTTTATTTATAGCTAAATTTAAAGAAAGAAAGCGTCCGGTCCAAGCCACCTGCATAAAAATCCGGCGAACTATTTTTTAAAATCCAGCTCAGACCAGCTGATTTCACATTTGGTTCAGCTCAGGAGCCCATTTGCTATAAAGTCAGCTAAGAAATATATTTTTTCTCGCAAAGAAATAATTGTTTTTACCATGTTTACTTGTGAAGTTCTTCATACTCGCTCGCTTCTGTCGCCGCCATTTTAAGCAGGGCAAATGAGGCGCTGACGCGTCGCGTAGCGGTGACTCATAATAGATGCGTAGTAAACACCAAAGCGTATTGTGTACGGTTTTTTCTGGTTTATTTCCAATAATTGGACAAAACGTATTAAACACAGGAGCGTATAATACAACGGCGAATATGGTACGCTCTAAGTTTCAAGAAAATCCGCGGTGTGGTTTAGGAGTTATCTTGCTAAAAAAAAACAGCTAACAACACAGCTAAAGGCAGCTACCTCCAGAGCAGGAGGTCGGGCAGCGACATGCAGTCCGAGCAGAGGAGGCTTTTTTCAGCCACGAGCTAGAAACGGTCGGTGTACTCTCTGGAAGTGTACCCTAGCAGACAAAAGTGGTACTGCACCATTTTTTGGCCAAAATGAAAAACGGCGATATCGGAGCCAAAAATGGGTCTAAAAATATGGGAAAAAATCCATAAATAACACGCTTCGGCATATAACACGCAGGACATTCAAATGAGTAAAAAAACTGCGTGTTATATGCCGATTTTTACGGTAGGTATCAGTGTTGCCAGATCTCACGACAGAAACAAGCGGTCAGCTCCATGAAAACAAGCGCAAACAAGCGACTCTCTCTTTGAAAGCAAGCTCAAAAACAAGCCCAATTGGCAACCCACCCCATTTTAAACAGTATAAACATATTTATTATGGCATTACATATAACCAGCAAAATTATGCTTTGAAGAACGTATCCAGTCTAAAAACTAAAAATACATTTTGCATTTTTATACAGCTGGTTTCTTGTCATGCGTACAAATTAAAAATTAAAATTAAAATGCAAAGTCAACAAAAAACTGTCTTGAATCTCTATCCTGAATCATGCTCAATGAAGCAGGTAGAAAAAAAACAGCATACAGGTAGGAAAAAACTTTAGATTTCTTAAAACTCTGTTTAAAAAGGAAAGACACACGTGAGCCAACTCAAAACAGGTCACGTGTGAAATCATCTTCTTTCCTTGTCCTTCCTGCCCCTTCAGGTCTGTTCAACTGTAACACAGAAATCACATATGGGGAAATTAGCATAAAGCCTGGCATGGATGAAAAAAGATGTAAAAATAGATTTTACCTGAACTACTGTCCATCATCACTGTTTTCATTTGCATCAGTCTCCAACAGTACCTGAACGTAACATCCGCCTTGACGTAACAAACGTGGAAGGGGGGCGTGAAGGGACAAACTACCTACCACTCGCATTACTGTTTGTCAGAAAAACAAGCCCAATTTTTATTTTAAACAACTTTGCATTTCAAAACTATAAGCAAAAGTGTATTTTGTGTGTCTGATTTATGTTTGCTTCTGTGGTGAGCAGATTTGTTTTGAAAACACTTAACATTTACTCTGGCTGGATTTTCACAGGCTGACTCGGACGGCGTCCCCGAGATGGTTTATTTTGTTGGTGAGGAGATCGATCCCATGGAGCTCTCGGATGTCTCCAGTGGCCCTGGCGACACGGATTCAGGTGATGACTGGGACCCTGAGAACAACCTTTTTTTGGATGAAGAGCTTCAGACTCAATCTAATGAGACCTCTGACGATGAGGATGTTGTTCCCGAGCTCTGCACAGAGTGTGGGACCTTTATGAAGAAGAACAAGCCCCACACGTGCGAGCATAAAATAAAACCTTTACCATGTAATAGTTGTGGGAAGAGGTTTGCAAATGAGTTGGCTTTAGCGATTCATACAAGAAGAATGCACAGCACAGACAAAGAATTTTCATGCAAATACTGCCACGTGAAGTTTAAAACGAGATTCAACAGAACCACTCACGAGCAGACTCACCTAACTGAAGAGAAGCCGTATAAATGTCCCAAATGTCCCGAAACATTTGCAAGATATCCGGCGTACAAAACACACCTGGACGGTCACGGAAGACTAACGGAGTTAAATTGTCAAGTTTGTGCGGTGGAATTCAGTAACTCATTTCACCTCAAGAGGCACTTGGTTGTGCACTCAGTTGAAAAACCTTACAAGTGTTCAGAGTGCTCGCATGGCTTCACCCAGGCTGGAAATCTGAAGGTCCACATGCGCCTGCACTCCGGGGAGAAGCCTTTCAGGTGTCAGCACTGTGACCAAATCTTCCGTCACAATGTGAGCTTGAAGAGTCACGTCAAGCGTTTCCACAAACCCAGCTCTGAAAATCAGCAGAAGACAAACGGAAGTGAACGTGACGGTGGTGATTCTCCAGCTAATGGGAACATGGAGGTGGCAGACTCTTTACTCCTTGAAGTAGAACAGGAAACGGATGATGTGCAAATCGAAACAAAAGTCTCGGGGCAAAACTAATAAGAAGAATATAGTCAGACCAAAAGGAAGGCCGAAGAGAAAAACTGCAGGTAGCTTGAGAATAAAACAGGGTTCAGACACCAGCACTGCTAAATGAAACAAATATTCTTTAAAGAGCAGTGGATTTTAACTGGTGTTCATACAATAAAAATGTTGATCCATCCAATTATCTTTTACCTGCTGCTTCATTTTGGGGTCACTGGTGCTCATAGCCAGCAGTCACTGCAAGAGGCGGGGGGCGCCCTGGACAGATTGCAAGTCCATCACATAGAGACATCCATTCACTCTTTCACACCTAAGGACAATTTAGAGTCACCAATCAGCCTAACATGTATGTTTTTGGTCTGTGGGAGGAAACCGGAGTACAGTACCCAGAGAAAACGCATGCATGAAGAGAACATGCAAACTCCACTCAGAAAGGCCCCCGGCCAGTATTTCATCCAGTGACCTCATTGAGAGGCGGCAGCTCTACCAACCGTTCCATCATGCCGCCATCTGTATTCATATACTTTTAGTTTCCATTTGGCATCATTTGCTATTAAAAATTAGTCTACAGTAGTTTTTTTTGTGTGTCTTTGAAAGCTGATGAACACAAAAGTGGTCATCAACAAATAGGACTTTTTTTTGTTGAAAATGTCTCTTTGACAATTTGTATAGTTTTTTATTGCTGTTTTTACACACCTGGGCATCTTTTTTTATGATATTGAATTCTTGGTCAAACTTTTTATTTTTCTAAATTTTAGGGCAGTTTTTGTACTGTATGGTAATTGCTTTAGCTAAATAAACCCCAGTAGCTTTGTGAAAAATTGTTTAAAATAATTTGTTTTGGCAGTGTTGGAAACCAATTAATAATAATAATAATAATAATAATAATGTCTATTCCTGTCATCTGCGTATGTTTCCCATACACAGACGAAATTCGTCTCTGCATTTAACCCAACCACCTACCAGGTGGTGCAGTGAGCAGCCCGAAAGCGCCCGGGGAGCTGGAGAAATAGATGTGCACTCATAGACACCCCAAGCTGGGTAGTGGCCGGGGCGCGAACCCGCGACCTTCGGATCCGTAGTCAAAAGCCCTGCCACTAGACCATCTTGGCAATTGTACAATGTATGAGATTTAATCAAACCTGTTCACCTGGTAAAACGCCCTGAAATGACTGAATTGGTGTAAAAAATAAAGTAAGTACTGGTAAGTTGAAAGTTCTTTGGATTTTGTTTTAATTATGGAGAGCGGCCCCTCCCTGGGCTGCCACCTTACCGTGGTGGAGGGGTTTGAGTGTCCCAATGATCCTAGGAGCTATGCTGTCAGGGGCTTTATGCCCCTAGTAGGGTCACCCAAGGCAGACAGGTCCTAGGTGAGGGACGAGACAAAGCGCAGCCCACAAGACCCCTTATGATGAGTAATATAAATGGAAACAATGTTCCCTCGCCCGGACGCGGGTCACCGGGGCCCCACTCTGGAGCCAGGCCCGGAGGAGGGGCACGTTGGCGAGCGCCTGGTGGCCGGGCTTTCACCCATGGAGCTCGGCCGGGCACAGCCCGAAGAGGAGACGTGGGTCCCCCTTCCCATGGGCTCACCACCTGTGGGAGGGGCCAAAGGGGTCGGGTGCATTGTGGAATGGGTGGTGGCCGAGGGCGGGGACCCTGGCGGTCTGATCCTCGGCTACAGAAGCTGGCCATTGGGACATGGAATGTCACCTCTCTGGTGGGGAAGGAGCCTGAGCTAGTGTGTGAGGTTGAGAGGTTCCGGCTAGAAATAGTCGGACTCACCTCAACGCATGGCTCTGGCTCTGGAACCAGTTTCCTTGAGAGGGGTTGGACACTCTTCCACTCTGGAGTTGCCCCTGGTGAGAGGCGCCGAGCAGGAGTGGGCATACTTGTTGCCCCCCATCTTGGTGCCTGTACGTTGGGGTTCACCCCGGTGAACGAGAGGGTAGCCTCCCTTCGCCTACGTGTGGGGGGACGGGCTCTGACTGTTGTTTGTGCCTATGCGCCAAACGGCAGCGCAGATTACCCACCCTTTTTGGAGTCCTTGGAGGGGGTATTGGAGGGTGCGCCTCCTGGCAGAGTATATGCAGGGTCTTGAAAGTTATTAAAAGTTGATAAATCAATTTTGGGAAAATTAAGGGTCTTGAAAAGTATTAAAAAGTCTTGAAAGCGATTTGATGTGGTATTATTTTTTTTGCTGTTATTCTAGCTTTAAATAATTTGACAGCAAAAAGTATGTATGACTAATATTTGTTTTCCTCACCGCGGAGGATTCGGAAACTGCTTCGCACAAATTTAGAGTGTCAGGTTACAACAGCCTTTACGGCTAGGCCTATCTTGTGCGCATGCACGGCTGCTTTATCTCCAAGTTGAGTCTGTGTGTTCGAGTAAGTTGCCGCGAGACCGTGAGAACAATGGGTAAATGCAAGTTTTCTGACTCCTGGTTGGAGATGCCTGATTTTCAAGAATGGCTGAGGCCTGTCGCCGAGAATAACCGTGTTTATTTCTTAGTCGCCATTGTTCAACCAAGTTACTTTAAAATAGCTACGAGTCTTGTTGTAACCTAAGCTATATTTTCTTAAACCTAGTCGTGGTTCAGTTTCTTCTTTTGAACTTTTTTCTTTCCACTGTATCTCAGTTCTGTTGTAGGTTTGAGATTCACAGATTTAATTGAAAACAACAGCAGTTTTGTAAATCAAAGATTTGTTGCTTAATAAAACAAAGTGACGATAAGGTCTTGAATTTATTTTGGAAGGTCTTTAAAAAGTCTTGAAAAGGTATTGAAATTAACTTCATTATTCCTGCATATACCCTGCCTGGGGACTCCCTTGTTCTGCTGGGGGACTTCAACGCTCACGTGGGCAATGACAGTGAGACCTGGAGGGGTGTGGTTGGGAGGAACGGCCCCCCTGATCTGAACCCGAGTGGTGTTCTGTTGTTGGACTTCTGTGCTCGTCATGGATTGTCCATAACGAACACCATGTTCAGGCATAAGGGTGTCCATATGTGCTCTTGGCACCAGGACACCCTAGGTCGTAGTTCAATGATCGACTTTGTTGTCGTCTCATCTGATCTGCGGCCGCATGTCCTGGACACTCGGGTGAAGAGAGGGGCGGAGCTGTCAACTGACCACTACCTGGTGGTGAGTTGGCTCCGATGGTGGGGGAGGATGCCGGTCAGACCTGGCAGACCCAAACGTATTGTGAGGGTCTGCTGGGAACGTCTGGCAGAGTCTCCCGTAAGACGGAGCTTTAACTCCCACCTCCGGGAGAGCTTTGAACACGTTCCGAGGGAGGCGGGGGACATTGAGCCCGAGTGGGCCATGTTTCGCGCCTCTATTGTCGAGGCAGCTTATCGGAGTTGTGGCCGCAAGGTTGTTGGTGCCTGTCGTGGTGGCAACCCTCGAACCCGGTGGTGGACACCGGCAGTGAGGGATGCTGTCAAGCTGAAGAAGGAGTCCTATTGGGCCTTTTTGGCCTGTGGGACCCCGGAAGCAGCAGATAGGTACCGGCAGTCCAAGCGGCATGCGGCTCGGGTGGTTGCTGAGGCAAAAACTCGGGCGTGGGAGGAGTTCGGAGAGGCCATGGAGAATGACTTCCGTACGGCTTCGAGGCGATTCTGGTCCACCATCCGGCGTCTCAGGGGGGGAAAGCGGTACGCGACCAACACCATTTATGGTGGGGATGGCGTGCTGTTGACCTCAACTCGGGATGTTGTGAGTCGGTGGGCGGAATACTTCGAAGACCTCCTCAATCCTACTGGCACGTCTTCCACTGAGGAAGCGGAGCCTGGGGACTTTGGGTCGGGCTCTCCAATCTCTGGTGCTGAGGTCGCCAAGGTGGTTAAAAAGCTCCGCGGTGGCAAGGCTCCGGGGGTGGATGAGATTCGTCCTGAGTTCCTTAGGGCTCTGGATGTTGTGGGGTTGTGTTGGCTTACGCGACTCTGCAATATCGCGTGGACATCGGGGGCAGTTCCCTTGGATTGGCAGACTGGGGTGGTGGTTCCCCTATTCAAAAAGGGGGACCGTAGGGTGTGTTCCAACTATAGAGGGATCACACTCTTAAGCCTCCCTGGTAAGGTCTATTCAGGGGTTCTGGAGAGGAGGGTCCGTCGGATAGTCGAACCTCGGATTCAGGAGGAGCAGTGTGGTTTTCGTCCTGGTCGTGGAACACTAGACCAGCTCTACACCCTCAACAGGGTCCTGGAGGGTGCGTGGGAGTTTGCCCAACCAGTTTACATGTGCTTTGTAGACTTGGAAAAGGCATTCGACCGCGTCCCTCGAGGGGTTCTGTGGCGGGTACTCCGGGAGTATGGGGTACCAGGCCCTTTGATATGGGCTGTTAGGTCCCTGTACGACCGGTGTCAGAGCTTGGTCCGCATCGCTGGCAGTAAGTCAGGCTCGTTTCCGGTGAGAGTTGGACTCCGCCAAGGTTGCCCTTTGTCACCGATTCTGTTTATAACTTTTATGGACAGAATTTCTAGGCGCAGCCAAGGTGTTGAGAGGATCCGTTTTGGTGGCCTTAGAATCGCTTCTCTGTTTTTTGCAGATGATGTGGTCCTATTGGCTTCATCAGCTCGTGATCTACAGCTTTCGCTGGAGCGGTTTGCAGCTGAATGTGATGCGGCCGGGATGAGGATCAGTTCCTCCAAATCCGAGGCCATGGTCTTGAGCCGGAAAAGGGTAGCGTGCCCTCTCCGGGTCGGGGAGGAGGTCCTTACCCAAGTGGAGGAGTTTAAGTATCTCGGGATCTTGTTCACGAATGAGGGAAAACTGGAGCGTGAGATCGATAGGCGGATAGGTGCAGCGTCCGCAGTGAAGCGGGCGCTGTACCGGTCTGTCGTGGTGAAGAGAGAGCTGAGTCAAAAGGCAAAGCTCTCAATTTACCGATCGATCTACGTTCCCACCCTCATCTATGGTCATTAGAGGTGTCGTTTCTTCGCCCGAGCCCGACCCTACCCGAGCCCTACCCGACTTCGGGTAGGGCTCGGGCCATATTTTTGCGTTTGATTGGCGGGCCGGGTCGGGCTCGGGCTTTGATGTGTTTTTTTTTAATCATACAGCACAAACAAAACTAAATAAAAATGCACACAATATAAAATTGTTTTAATCTGCTTGTAAAGAATATAAGGCAGTAAGTTTACTGATGAGGAAATAATTAATAGAGTGAATTTAGATGGTGAAAACCGCAGCGCGCAGCCACTAAATTGCGCAACTCAGCCAGAGAGCAGGCGCGCAGCGCGCGCCTGGACAGCGTCTCCCCCGACATGCTGGACTTTTTAGTGACATTTCTCGAACCATTTTACCGTGCACAGAGAGAACTGGAGGGTGACAAATATCCCACCAACCTGGTTTGTCTCTGGAATGAGAAACTGAAGCAACACTGCCAGTCCTCACACACAGACTCTCCGCAGCAGGTGTTTCTGCGCCGCAGACATGCAGAAGTGCTGGAGCGCAAAATTATTATCCACGACTTGCACAGAGTTGCATTATTTCTGTGGCCTAACTTTAACAAGCTCAAAATTATGTCACCAGCTGACGTGCGTCAGGTGCACGCTCACGTCCGCACACTGCTCTCATCTGCGGCGGAACAAGTAGCCGCATTCCTGACATTCCTGAAGCTTCAACATCAAAAGTCACCGCGAGCAGCGCGCTCACACCTCCTCCATCAAAACACAGAAGAACAACATCAAGTTCTTTTGCTGAGTGGGAGAACGCAGTAAAAGCTTAATAAATAAACGTAGTGTTTTTTTTTTTTTTTAATCGGGTAGGGTCGGGTCGGGCGGTGATTTCTAGGAAATCAGCGGGCTCCCTCGGGCTTGGGTAATTAAACTAAGGGCTCGGGTAGGGTAGGGCCGTGGATTTCCGGCCCGATGACAGCTCTAATGGTCATGAGCTTTGGGTTATGACCGAAAGAACAAGATCTCGGATACAAGCGGCTGAAATGAGTTTTCTCCGCAGGGTGGCTGGACTCTCCCTTAGAGATAGGGTGAGAAGCTCGGTCATCCGGGAGGGACTCGGAGTAGAGCCGCTGCTTCTCCACATCGAGAGGAGCCAGTTGAGGTGGCTCGGGCATCTGGTTAGGATGCCTCCTGGACGCCTCCCTGGTGAGGTGTTCCGGGCATGTCCCACCGGGAGGAGACCCAGAGGAAGACCCAGGATACGCTGGAGGGACTATGTTTCTCGGCTGGCCTGGGAACGCCTTGGGATTCCCCCAGAGGAGCTGCTCCAAGTGGCTGGGGAGAGGGAAGTCTGGGCCTCCCTACTTAGGCTGCTACCCCCGCGACCCGACCCCGGATAAGCGGAAGAAAATGGATGGATGGATGGATATGGAGAGCGGACCCTCTGGTAAGTAAATGTTTTAGATGTTTAATTTTAATAATATCCTCCTATTTCTATTTAATTAATATGGCATTAAATATATATATATATAATTTATTTAGTATGACAGCTTATTTAAAATTGAATATGCATCCCTGAATGTATTTAATATGACAGCTTATTTAAATAAATAAAAAGTGCATCCCCAGAGCTTACAGCTCCCTAGAAAAAATGTCCAATTTTGATAAACTTCATTTCCTTCTCACAACCATATGACTTGAAATGCCTTGTTTGTTTTATATGGAACCACATTCACAGTATACACATATACAGTACAGTATATAGAACTGAATCAAAGACGTTTAAAAACACGGCTTGTTTATATATATATATATATATATATATCCACAGTGCGTGACAGCTCTGGAACCCTGGAGGGCCCCTTCAGTGTTCATGACAGGCGTCCCGCTTAGACGAGTACTGTCTCGTGTTATGATCACTACATGATGATCAGTCTCTACAATCTGGTCATGTTCCACTGCCTCTAAAAACTGCCATCATTAAGCCTCTTCTGAAAAAATCTAATTTGGATCCCGACATTTTTTCTAATTACCGCCCAATTTCCCACCTCCCATTTCTGTCTAAAGTGCTGGAAAAAGCAGTTGCTGCTCAGCTGCAGGACCACCTACAACAACACTCTCTGTATGAGAAGTTCCAGTCTGGATTCAGAGTAGCTCACAGTACTGAGACTGCATTGCTGAGAGTTACAAATGATGTCCTCATGGCTGCTGACACTGGTTCTCCCTCCATCCTTGTCCTCCTTGACCTCACTGCAGCTTTCGACACTGTGGACCATAGTATCCTCCTCCACCGTCTTCATGTGGAGGTCGGTCTCTGTGACACTGTCCTGGACTGGTTCAAATCTTTCCTCTCCGATAGGCTGGAATGTGTTAGTCTTGGCAATGCCACTTCCCAGACAGTCGGTGTCTCCTGTGGTGTCCCTCAGGGGTCAGTTCTGGGGCCCCTGCTGTTTTCCCTTTACATGCTGCCTTTAGGTCAAATTATTAATCAGTTCAACATTTCTTTTCACTGCTATGCCGATGATACACAGCTTTACATCAGGACTGGAGCATCCTCATCATCCCCATCTTCATCTTCACTCATTGCCCTCTCTACCTGCCTGGAGGAAATAAGGGCATGGATTAATCAGAACTTTCTTCAATTAAACTGCTCTAAGACTGAGGCCATACTGATTGGCATCCCTCACCAGATACAAACATTAACTTTAACAACAATCTCCTTCTCTGGTCAAGACATCCCCCTCTCCACCTCTGTTACAAATCTTGGAATAAAAATGGACTCTCATCTTACATTTGAAATTCACATTAAGCATCTGTTTAAAACCTGCTTCTTCCATCTTCGAAACATCTCCAGACTTCGCCCATCCCTAACTTTTTCTGATGCTGAGAAACTTGTCCATGCCTTTGTCTCCTCCAGGCTCGACTACTGCAACTCCCTGTTTATTGGAATCCCTGGCAAAAATCTTCAGAAGCTTCAATATATTCAAAACAGTGCAGCAAGGATTTTGTTGAGAGTTCGTAAATTTGAACATATTACACCCATTCTCCATAACCTCCATTGGCTTCCTGTCACCTACAGAATTCAGTACAAAACTGCTCTCATTACACACCAATGCTTACACGGAACTTCACCTGACTATCTAAAGGACATTCTTGCACCATATTCATCCACCCGGTCTCTACGATCACAGAACAGTAATCTACTTCACATTCCACGAACCAAATTAAGGACCATGGGAGACCGGGCATTCTGTGTGGCTGCCCCCCGCCTATGGAACTCCCTCCCTGACTACCTGAGAGCTCCACAGTCACTGGTTGACTTCAAAAACGGCTTAAAGACTTTTCTTTTTAAGCAAGCCTATTCTGCCTCCACATGATTTTATCTTGATCTTGGTTGATATTATTATTGATTTTACTTGATTTTATCACTTGTTTTATTTATTTATTTTTTTAAGCAGGCCTATTCTGCCTCCACATGATTCTGTCTTTAATCTTAGTTGATATTATTATTGATTTTACTTGATTTTATCACTTGTTTTATTTGTTGTAGCACTTTGAGATTTTTATTAATGAAAAGTGCGGTATAAATTGAATTCATTATTATTATTATTATTATTATTATTATTATTATTATTATTATTATTATTATTATATTATCATATTTGGAACATGTTCATGTGTGAATGTGTTGATTTTTAAGATTGGTTATGTCGGTTAAAAACTGATTTTTTTTAATATTGTGCATGCAGTGGTATTACTCAGCAAAACAAACAGTTGTAGCTTCATTTTTGCTTTCCGTCACTAAAGTGAAAGGCAGATTCAGTTGTGAAAACGTTTTGTTCTTCATCACAGCAAGGCCTATCATTACTGATATGAGCAATGCAATAGTATTACTCGAAATCCACCCGCACCATCATGTAACACAGTGTTTTGTTTGGTTTTGTTTTTTATTTCACTTTTTGTTACTTCTTTAAAAAATCACCATGTTTCCAAGCACAAGTGCTTTCTGTTAATATCCCTAAAACTACACATAAGACATCTAAAAAAGTTAAGTCTGGTCTTCTGGACATTCAAAAAACAAAACAAACAAACAAACAAAAAATGTAGAAACATTTTGTCTTCCATCCGAAAGACTTCTTCAGTCTGAGGAGCTGTATTCAGCTCTGTCTTATAAATAGCACCTTCTCATAGTGGATCAACCAGTTTGCTGCTGACAGCCAAACTGGTTGATTGATGTTTGATTTGTTATTTATTTGTCTGTGATATATATTTTTAGTTTTTTTACACAACAGATTACCTTGTGAGTACAAAATAATTAACTTGCCTATGCACTAGAGACATATTACAATTAGCATGTAACTTTGATTTCAGTCTACAGAGTAGCCTTACAATTTTTTTAACAATATAAATGGAAGTTAAAGTTTTAATAAAAAATACAAATTTATTTAAAAGGATTTGATGTTTACTAAAAATAAATTATTAAAAGGTCTTGCTTTCATGCCAATACAAAGTTCTCTGTTTTCAAATTATCCCCACTTTTTATGGCAGATCACCCTTGGTGTTCCTGCTGACCATCTGTAAGTGCATAAGAAGTTCAAATAAGATAAAGGCAACAACATAGTACTGTATATGATCTCTTTAGGGTTTTATTTGGAATAATTTTATGCACATCTCCTTATGTCTTGATCATTCATCCCCATTCTGAAATAAGTTTTGAAAAAAGATGTCCCACCTATGTCTATCATCATAAACCTTTCTTGTGCTCTTGTGATTATTTAATTTCATTTTGAATAGTGGAAATTAGTCTCTTTATTAAAAAAAACTGTAGTATAAAAATATATTAATACAGTATTAGTCTGTCGGACATTATCCCGTTGATTTATTATTGTGGTTTCCATGGAACAGCTTAGGTATTTTCTTTGCTTATACAGTATACAGTACAGTACTTGCTATGGCTATTTGTAATTGGTTAAAGAGAACAAGTTGTCAGCAAAATTTGTTAAAATGTTTGAAATCATTTTGGAAGGATAAGCACAAAATGAGAAAATAAAATGTATTTGCCTGGCTTGGATACTACTCAGTGTGTCACAAACTGAAGACCCATTTTGCTCTTGGATTCTCATGCTACTGGATTTAGATTTTAAGAACTAAATTTAAAAAATGTAATAATATGAAAATGTAAATAAATAAAAACCTTACAAAGTCATTAACACTAAATAAATATAGTAAGAAATGAGGATACAATTACCAAAAATCACTGCATCTATAAATTGCACAGAAACACACTCGCTTTTTGCTAAAACAATAATTGCTGTTTTAAAGTACAGCTGTATAAATACAAAATGTTGGTTATGAATTCGTTTATTGAAATAGTTTAATAGGTTTGCTTGTCACAATAAATCCATTTTGCTCATCTTTTGTAAAATTGCATTTGCTTATTAATTAGGAATATTGTGAGGAATGTGAAAAATATTAATTTAGCACACACATGCAATTGACGTCAAAGGCTTGGTTGTACAAGTGATACATGTGGAAAAAATATAACAGAAGTGGCCACAAAATTGACAGGAGAATTGAAAAAGGTTGCTGCCTGGCTACAAAACTGCTGTCTCACATTAAATGTAGAAAAGACAGTTGCAATGTACTTTACAAACAGAAATAAATGTTTGGATTATCCTGATATCCATATAAATGGGGAAAAAATAAAAAATGTAAACAACTTTACCTATTTAGGTGTTACCCTTGACTCAAATTTGAATTTTAGAGACCATGTAAAGAAACTGCGCAACTCTTTAAAATTTAGTCTGGTGAACTTCAGGTACATACGAGGATCTCTTACTACTGAGGCATCATATATGTACTTAAACTCTATGATTTTCTCGCGTTTTCTGTATTGCATGACTAGCTGGTCACAGGCTAGTAAAACAGCTCTAAAGCCTCTTGAATCAATGTTCAAAAGTGCAATAAAAATTCATGATAGGAAATCCAGACAATATCACCACTGTCATATTCTTTTCAAATATGATCTTTTAAACTTTGACAATTTAATATTTCATGCAAATATTTGTCTACTTTTTAAAATCATCCATGGTATGGCTGCTCCTCCTCTAAGAAGGTTTGTCATATTGAACTCAGAAAAAACAACTCGAGTCACAAGGGCGACCTCTAGAGGAGAGTGCAGCATCCCTAAATGTAGGACCTCTTTTGCTAAATCCGTCTTTTCTGTTGTTGCCATGAGTCAGTGGAATATTCTGCCTACTGAGATTATAAAATGTACAAGTTTCCCAACGTTTGCACATCTGACAAGGAAATGGCTTTTATCAAAGCAGGTTTGCACCCACCAGTGATGACTGTGTGTGAGTGAAAGTACAGTTTGTAGGTTTGTTTGAAGAAGTGTGATTATGTATATATGATGTGTATGTGTGTGTGTGTGAGTGTGTGTGTGTGTGTATGTGAACAAACTGGTAGTGCGTGTGTGTGTGAGAGAACTGGTGAAATTTTGAAAGTTTTTTATGTATGGTATATTTGAGGGGCGAGGTATGATATGTATGTATATATTGTGTCTGTATTTGTGTTTAATGGTTTTCTCATCCACTTACAAAAATCCGTTACTCTTGTTAAACATCAACCTGTCCGGGGACTACAGGCGGAAATTAGTATTATTACTATAACCTGGCACAATGCATCTTTCCTGTTTTTGTAGGTCAATGTATTGTTGTGCACTGTCCCTGAGAAAACAAATAAATCATCATCATCATCATCATGTGAAATAACTTTTTTGGAACTTTTTTGTGACTTTCTCATGTTTTGTATTGCATTGTGTTTATAAAGTTAATGCTAATATTTTTGTTCTTTACTTACAGAAGGAATGGCTGTGTTTGAACTGCCAGACTCAAAGAGCCTTATCAGGAGCACTGGGAGATTCTGGGATAATGCTTCAACCTACTCATGTGCCTGCCAAGCCAGAGACCCAGACTATACCCACAACCAAAATGCCAGAGCCCAAAACTGCACCCATAAAAGTAGAGCCCACAACTGCAGCCACAAAACAACCTGCTCCCATTCAAACCAAGACAGTAGAAATGCCACCAAGTACCAAAGCAAATATAGAACCAGAAACAGACAAGATAGAAACTGCTCTGTTCATATCTTCCAAACAAAGAGAACCTGAAACAATACCTACATCCATCTCAGTAAAATTGTCACCTTCTGCTGCAGAAAATCCACCTTGTACATCTGCACTAGAACCTTTATTACCAGAAGCTGAATTGCGAAACACCAAAATATTTGGAATGACAAATGTAAAAAGTAAAGATGAGATAGTGGCGATAGATAATGCAACAGTAATCTCTAAATTGCAAGCGCCAAAACCTGATCTTCTCAAAACTGAAAGTGATACACAAACACGGACATCTCCTGTTCCCAGGTCTGGGGATAAAAATGTCCCCATAGCCCCCAGTGCTGCAAAGGTTGCAGTGTCAGAAGTTGATCCAGAGAAAGAAAGAAAGCCAAAGCCCTCTGTTGCAGAGAGTATTGTTGCAGAGGTTCAAGCTTCTGATCAAATCAGACTAAAAGAACCAACACATTATTTGCAGCAAGTTCAACTGCCATTGAAGTTACAAGAACAACAACTGACAATAGAAGCAGAACCAATCATGGCATCTAAAAGCAAGGATGTGGTTAAAACAGAAGAAAAGAGTAACAACATTATCTCAACCCAAAAGTCACAACAAATATCTACAGAGGACAAACTTAAAGTAAGAATTGTTTTTTTTTTTTTTTTTTTTTTTTGTTTATTGTTTAACAAGAGATATGAAGTTAGATCTTTAGAGCAAATGACTGGATACAAAAAAATTAGATTATCCATTATTAATCTTTGTTTTATTTTACTTATATGCTGATTACATTTTAATGAGCTTTGATACAGTCAAACTATGTACACATAATTTTTTTTTTCTAGTCAACAGTAATTCTGTTGAAATGAAGATTAAACTGGCAGACATTGTGTAACCTTAGTCACATTCTTACATGCTTCAAAATAAAATAACATAAAGCTATATTTTGTGCCTATATCCTGCAAAAAACATGAACCTTTCAGCTCAAGTTTAAAGCTTTGGTTACAATGATAAGTCAAGGCTCTAGAATTAACATTTTTATTTTATGTGTACAACATACTAAGTGTTGAAACTCACTGCTTTATTTCATTTTTTTCTAGGATGAAGATGTGAGATTTGAAAAGTCAATGAATGAAAGAAAAATGTCTCCATCTAACGAAGAAGTTAAAATGGTAAAAATGGATATTGCTGAAACAAAGATCAAGCACAGTCTAAGGACAGAAGAGTCAGATGAAGATCAACCACAGATTTTACCTGTAGTGCAGGAAGTGATCGAACTGCATGCAAGGGATGTGAGCAAAACTGATATAAATATAGATTCAACTATGCCAGTAGAGAAAAAAAATAAATCAGAGAGAAGACGCCTGAGTGTACAAGCAAAGGATGAGAGCAGTGAAAGTGACCTCACACCATCTTCCCCTCTTGTTAAAAAGAAGATGCTGAAGGTTATCACTGTTTCATCCAGCAGTGATGATATCAAAACAGAAAGTGCTGATTCCTCCAATGAAGAAGATGATTTCATTCGCAAGCAGATTTTAGGCATGGGAGATGAGAAGACAATGTCTGTATCAGAAGATGAGAAAGAAAATGATATGGCAAATGTAGAAGATCTCAAGAAGACTACCCATGATAATGATTCTGTACCAGACACATTTCTATTTCAAGAAGCTGAAAAAGAAATTAAGGACTCCATAACTATTGAAAACGTTCCAGAAACAATACCCATGACCACTTTCAAAAAAGCTATTCCAGCCATGAGGCAAAGGCAAAGCACAGATGAAGAAGTGGAGAGCATTACAGAATCTTTGTCAAAGGGTTCAACTAGTGTTCAGGCATCTAGTATAACTCCGGGATCTTCACCAACATCAGTCTCATCTTTGGAGGAGGACAGTGATAGCAGTCCCTATCACAGGAAAGTTAGACGGGACAAACAACATTTTAAAGGGAGACACAAGCAATCACCACGTCCTTTACCAACCATTGAAAACTCTTCCGATGAAGAAAAAATGAAGACACGTAGTGAACTAACATCTTCCTCTGAAAATGTATCCTCCACAGAAGACCTAAAACAAGTAACTGTAATTGACGAAAGTCATAGAACATCTGGCTCGGAGTACTCTGCCAGTGTAGAATCAGATCCAGAGATTAGGGTAGCTGTACAAAGAGGACGTAAGCCTTCAGCTACAGTCATACCATACACTCCAGCTGATCAATTTAAAGAAAAGGACACTATTATAGCAAAATCACTAAAGAGTGCTGAGGAAGCATATGAAGAAATTATTCAGAAAACAAAATCTATTCCAGGAGAGAGTCCTCCAGATATTGAACCACTTTATGGAGGAATGACGATAGAAGATTACCTTTATGAGTCTTTAGTTGAAGAACCAGCAATCAAACAAAGCGAATTTCAAGAAGATGAACAAATTGATATTGACTCTCAATCTAGCAAAAAACTTAGGTCCCCAGAGGAGGTTTACGAGGAAATGATGCAAAAAAAGAGGGAATTAATGATGATAGAGCAGGAATTCCAACAGGCCCAAACAGCACTGGAAAATTCCTCAACAGGGGCTTTGGTCCACATGCCTCCATCAGAGGCTAAAACTTGTGTGGTGACCATGTCTTCAGAAGAAGCACAAATTGCTGGACTAAGTGACACACCTCCCCCAGGCATGGACACATTAAGTGAATTCCCAGTAAAGAAAAAGAAACGTCCAGCACCTCCACGCCCCACTGAACCCCCTAAGCGTACTGTGGCAACTGTTGTTCCAGCTATTCCAAGTGGATCTATAAGCTTTGTTAGACCTATGGTTCCTCAGGATCCTGCACTAAAAAAGGCATTGTTCCCTATACCAGACCTCAAGATTACTCAGTGTTCATCTGGTGAGGAAGAAGATGACAGTCTTGCAGATGAGTATGCTATAGGCGTTTCTTCTGACATTACCCCTAGTGATGACTCTGATACTAAAGATGACCCATCCCTAAGTCCACCATTGTCTGAAACCATTGAAATGGAGCCTATTTGTGTGGTTTGTGAAATTCCTGAGCCAAAGCCAATTCCAACTCCAATATCAGCCCCAGAACTAACCACAACACCTTCTACAGTATCACCAGTTTCAGTCCCAACTTCACCAGCAACACCAGATTCCAGTTTGGCTTCTAATGCAACATCTTCATCCTCATTTCAGCCTCAAACACCTCTTTCATCAGATTCAACTCCACTGTCCACACCAACACCTCCAATGTCATTTAAAGACCAGTTGCCTTCAGAATCTTCAGTGCAGTTGTCTGACCCAGCTGCAGCATTACAGTTGGGTGAAACTTTAATCCCTTGTCCAGTTTCCACAACTGTTATAGTTAATATACCAGATTTGGTATCTGATCCATCCAAGTCTCAGACAACTGAGGATATTAAAATTAAGCCTTCTACAGCTGAAGCCCCAATTCTACCCCTAGTGGAAATGTCATCTGCTATATGTGTTGAGGTCCAAATGCCAGACATAGTTTCATCTCCTTCTCAGGTCCCCAATAAAGTTACAGGTGTTTTACAAGTCTCAGCACCAAGTCCAGCTCCTGTTGCTGTCTCATCTCAGCGTACTACCCAAGTTACAACTACACCTGTCATGATCACAACCCCAGTTTCAACCACAAATGTTTCATTCCCTGTCAGTCTGGTATCATCTCCTGAGCCAGTTATTATCCAGATGCCTGACCTGGTTTCAACAACGGCACCAATTGCTGCACAAACCCCCAAGCCAATTTCAGCTCTGATAACTACCCCTGCTCAACCCCATGCTAAAGTAATACACTCAGTTCCTGTACAGACAGCAATTCCATTAATGAAACCAGTGATAGTCTCAGCACAGGCTCAGACAGAGCAGGGGCCTCCATTAGCTTCAACATCAACTACTGTAATAAAAAAGAAGGTCCCACCACCCCCTCCTCCTCGATCCACTTCTGTATCATTGCCAGAGATTCCCAAAGAGATGCCTGTTGCAAAGACTGATTATGTGTCAACTAAATCAGTTATCAAAAACAAAATGGCTTCCCAGCCAATGCAATCGGTAGTTGTGGATATACATCCAATAATGGAAATAAATCAATCAGATAGTGCATCTGTACCTCAAGTCGTGACCCAAGCCAGACAAGGACATGTAGTCATCATTGTGCCAAGTGTGGAAAACATATCTCCACTTGGATCAACAAGTATAACCTCACTGCCACCTAAGGTGTCAACTGTGCAAGTAGTTTCAGGTCCATCTTTTTCACCTAAACCTCCAGAGGCAGCAAATATTGCACATTGTATACCTAGTGCAGATTCTTCTTCATTACCTCCTTTTATTTTACATAAACCAGCTGTTCATGCTAAGTCCTCAGTTTACATTCCAGTCACAAATGCTACAGTAACAGTTGCACCAGTTTCTGTAATGCCTGGTCTTTATCAGGCCTTTAAGCCTCCACCACCTATACCGCCTAAGCCCATATCAATTCCAGCTGGACTGGTTTTCAGCCACAAGCCAGGAGAACATGTCAAACCGCCCCCTCCTCCTGTGGCACCAAAAGCAGCAACACTGCCCAGGATGAAGGAGCCTCCAAAAGCTCTGTCACTTAGCCTGACACGTCCTATGGATTCTAAATTTGGAGCAACTTCTCCTAAGTCACCTTTGTCCCCTAGACATAGCAAATGCTTACAAACGTATGTAGTAATTACTCTTCCTTCTGAACCTGGATCTCCAACAGAGACAGTAACAGTTCAGGCACCTATTAGGCAAGGATCAATCCCATCTTCAAAGGTGTCAAAGGCACAGACAACACAAGCTGAGCAGAAAACACCAGCTGAGGCTTTATCAGTGCAGGCTACAGTTAGAAGAGCCTCTGTTCCAACTGTAAAGCATCTGCCTCCAATTAATGTGGCTTCAACTTTAACTGTTGAGTATGTGACAACCTCTGAGGAAGTGGCTACAAATATACAACCCAGGAGAGACTCTTTTCTATTTGCTGTCAAACCACCACTCTCTGTGGCTGATGTCATCACAGTCTCATCAGATCAAGGCACTCCCATCCAAGCTCACTCTGTAGCTCCTCCATTCAAGAAACTACATATGGAGCAACAGCAATCAATGTTTCAGCCACCACCTGAAACAGTGTCACAAGTCATCAAAATGCCCTTGGAACAAAAAGCTTATATTCAGCCTCATATAGTCCAAACCATAACAAAAGAACAATCTATGCCATTTGTTCCTGAACAGCAGAGCATAGTCCCAGAAGCTGAATCAATTCCTACAACTATTTTACCAGAAGTGTTTCCTCAAGCATTAAAACATATTTCACCAGTGCTGAAAGAGCTTTTGACAGAAATTGTAGTTGTACCACAGCAGCCTGAACTACTGTTAGATGTGGTTGTTGTCCAATGTAGACCAACTTCAGTACACCCAGCTGTTCTTCAACAAGAATATCCATCACAAATAGAAACTGTACAGGAAGAACATGATAAACTTACTCATGTCTTAGTCACAGACACAGTTCTAAAGAAATCTTCAGAATCAAATATTCAACCTTTGACTGATCACAAAGTGGCAACACAAATTGGCCAAGATACAAAAGTTATGCCCATAGTAAAAGAGGACATTTCTACACAACAGGCAATTTGTGTGCCTGAAGGAGTGACTTTCTCTACAAAAGCTGACTATTTCACAGAACTCTTTACAGTTGAGACTGGTGCTAGAGTACCAGAGGTAGCTGTGGTTTCTCCAGTTCCTCATCCTCCTACGATAATAGATGAAATTACACCAACACCTCAGTTGTCTCAGGTATTGCCTATACCAAGAGTAGCTGAAATGGCCACTCATGTAACTACTGAAACAACACCACCACTTCATGTAATGGAAGATCAGCAAATTACAAAACACCCAGATGTTACTTGTTTTCCCCAGGAATATTGGATAAATGCATCCTCTGTGATATCAGCTCCATCCTTGCCATCCCTGGAAATGAAATCTTTGCAGCTTGAACATGAAACACCCACTGAATTCATAACAATGGATTCAAATGAAGGAAGACATCCAATATTTCCATCAGAGTTACATCACCAGACAACAACAGGAATCTCAGTTATTGCAACTGATGACGCCAAATGTAGAAGAAGGACATCATCATCTACAGAACATCAACCGTACTCCAAAAGTGATTTATTTGCCTATCCTGGAGCTTATGAAATGCCTCTGCAAGAGGTTACAACTGAGGCCTGTGTTGCTTCCAGAAAAGAATCAATAACTATGACACAACCATTATCATTTGCACAAATACTAAAAATGCCAGCCGAAAAAGATGTCCCCACAAATGACTATGCAGCTCAAGTCTCCTATGAGAGTAAATATATCCCATCATCAGAACAACCTCAGATCTCATCTTATTCATCCGAATACGACTATCCATTTGAGATATTAACCACTGAGGAATACACAAGGAGAACCTCAATGCCATCAGCAAAGGATACACAGGGTGTATCTATAGTACCAGTGGCTATCACTAAAATTCAGCAAGAGTCAATAGAGAGTCAAGAGGTTAGAGGAACAGAAAAGGTGGTTTCTAGTATGAGTCACATGTATTCTTCAATTTCCACCTCTGGCCAGTCTCCTGAAAGTCTGTCTAGCCTAGTTACTCAGGTAGTCACCACTGAAGTTCAAAGGACAACTGTTTCTGTTGTCCATGAAAGACTTCCTCAGGTCCATCCACAAAGTGTAGCTGTCACTATACAACCAGACATTGCAAAAGTCCAACCTTTACCTAAAGAAAATGGTAAAATAATCTATCCTGTTGATGTTATTGATTTGCGTACCATCAAGTCTGGCATAAAGATGACAAAGCAAGGTATGGACCTTACTCCACCTGTGTCATGTCGTCACTCTTTTTCAAGTGACTCTAGTGGGCATCATAGCACTACAGTGCAACCTGAAATAGTTAACCTTAGTGCAGAAATTACCCCTACAACAACTTTGTCTGTTGTCACAGACAGCATCACGATAGTGACATGCACAGCCACTATTGCTACATATAGCAACACTCCAGCAGAAAAACCCCTTGATTTGCAAGGCCCTGTTGCATCATTGCCTGTGCCTCTTACCACATACAAACAATTTGAACCATTAGCACAAATTGTTTACAGACCTGTAAAGACTCAGCCTATGCTTAATACTGTAGCATCTACAGCTCCAGATCTACCCATTAATCTTTCCTATGAAGGATTGGTTGCTGAAGAAAAACAGCCAATGACCTCAGCACCAACAATTATCAGCAATGGGGGTGTACTTATTTCTCTTGAGGCTACAGGAGCCATGGATTTGTCAAACTACAGGCCTGTAAGAGCTATTGTAGCTTTGTCTGATACAAGCCCAGGAGTAGTGACCTCAATTGTGGAAGATGATGGAATTCCAATGGACCTTACTGCTGGTCGGAGAAGCATCTGCTGTGATGTAATTTACAAGCTACCATTTACAGGGAGCTGTAGAACCCAACCACCCATCACCATCCAGCCTGATAATCGTTTTGGATACAGGGATGATCACTATCAACACAATGCTGGACTGTACAGTATAAAAGGAACTAATGGTATAAAAGCATCAGTGTCTGACAACACTTTGACAGAGGCAGGGCTGTCTCTGTATGATCTCCAAAGTGACTCTGACTACCTCACTGGATCTTCAGATGGTGCTATGGACCTAACTGCAACTAAAATTTCAGCCGGTGAGTGTGTTGGATATTTTGTTTGTGTTCAGTATTTTATAACTTGATAGTACATGTGCTTAAAGAGGTTTTATTTGCCTGAGATTTAACTTTAATTTAACACTTTAATTTTACCTTTAAAGCATTGGACATTTATTTGATGCTGACTGAATGTGGTTGTTTGAGATTTAAGATTATACATGCATGTTTTTCTTTGCTCAATTAGTTTTTGCTGTGTGTTAAGCCTGAATTTCTTAAGCAATAACAACTGCATGTTTTCTTTTCTTTTTCTTTTATACAGATGCATGTGTGTGCCTACGTGTTATCCCTCAGTATTTTGGTTTTGCATCTTGCTAGCCAAAATAACCTCAAATTTGCATGTATAGTACAATAAACTGAACAGTTTAGATAAGTAAACTTGAAATGTAAAAATCTTTATATTTGGACCTATTGTGACAGGTGGAGCCATTGACTACACTAGCAAAGCAGCCAGAGTCTACTCCACCATTACTGCTCCATATTCCCAGGTCCCTGCAGCTGGGTTTGGTGTGAACAACGCTCTAAGAACGTCAGATGGAATAGTTTATTCCTCTGTTGCTGCACCAGTTCCATCTACATATGCAATTACAACTCAACCAGGTTCCATTTTTAGTACCAACTTGACACCTACATCAAAAGCCCAAGACCAGTCCTTACTACCCCAGTATGGCTTTATTCCTATTACAGACCCAGGTCAGTTAGTTCCTTTTGAGGCTGAGCTGTCTAAGGAACTTCTCCCTCCAACATTGGCTGACATCATATCTGGCTATCCAGAGATGTACTCAGATACCACACTGGAAGCAATTGCTGCTTCTTTAGATGTCTTAGCTTCTTCCACAATATTTCCTGGCTTAGACAACACTAAGATGGCCCAATATCAGATGGAGAGGGAATTTTTAGAGCTAGAAAAACTTAAGCAGCTATGTCTTGCTGAGGAGCTGGAATGGGAAAGGCAGGAAATCCAACGTTACAGAGAACAGGAGCAGTTTATGGTTCAAAGGGAGCTTGAAGAACTTCAAGCTCTAAAACAGCACCTTCTCCTTCAACAAGAAGAAGAGCATCATGCCCACATGGTGGCCCAACAAGAGACATACATTCAACAGAAAGAGCAATTGCAGCAAATCCAACAACTTCAACTTCAACTTCAGCGCCAGCTAGATGAGCACTATGGCAGCACTGGATCAACAAGAAATATTTTAGAAGCTAAATATGCAGGAGTAGGGGACAGTGGTCAATACTGGCCTGTAAAAGATGAATCTACTCCTCCATCAACAGAGGTGCATACAGAAGAAAGTCATGAACATCTTAACTTAATAAATCTTCAAGCTGATAAGGATATTGGGAAAAAAATACTTGATTGTGGGGTTCAAACAGATGATGAAGACTCAGCAGAGAAACAGCATATGGGAAGAAAAAAGAAGATTAAGAAAAACATTGAGAGCTCAGCTCAGTCTGATGATGAAGACCAAGATGAGTGGGATGCACCCACCAAAGTTCGACGACGCTCTCGAAAGCATAGCAGTGAGGGGAAACATGGCTCCAAGGTGTCTAGCATTGCCATTCAGACAGTGGCAGAAATATCTGTTCAGACTGACCATTCTGGGACTATAAAACGACCAAAGGTACAAATGGACACAAAAGTAGAAATCATTAGGCATATATCAGCTCCAGAAAACTCTCAGAGAGGTGGTAGTCTGAGTTGTCAGACAGATTCAGACGGAAGGCATTCACCCATTGAGGTGGGATACAGCACACAACTGACAGCGGATGTCCCATCTAAATCTAAAGTACTCTACACTTCAGTTTCTCCCTTATCCCCTGAAAAGTCGTATGGGGGGCAGAGAATGTTAACTGCTGATCCAACCAGATTTTCTTCTGGCCCTCGGATATTAAAAGCTGGGCAGAAGTCTTTGTCTGATCCTAAATCCCTTAGTCCTTCAACAGAAGACAGAATGGGAGGATACTACCCAGACAGCTATTCTGTAAGTATTTGAAATCTGTTTGAATAAAAATATCATGTAATGTCAGAGTCAGAAAGTCAGAGTCAGAGAGGTTTTATTTTCATTTCAGCTACGTACAAGTAAATTTTAAAATGAAACGGCCTTTCCCATGATCACGGTGCAACACAACATAAAGTGCAAAAACAATACAACACACAGTACAGATGCAACCATACAATAAATACAAACAGATGTATAATAAATGCCAAAAGACATCTAACAGACCGGTAATCTAAACATTTTAAGCTAAACAAGTAATTAAGAGACAATACTAGATACATGTTGATTAGTACATGTGTAAAGTGGTACTTGAGGTAGGAATATGTTCTGATATGTGGTTAGCAGCACAACGTTTTTCTATTTTTTTACAGCAGCGACATAAAAACTTAGTGAGGTGCAAAAATGCTAAAACGAGCAGATAGCAAAACGTGCAAGTCAAGAATAAATACAAACAGTACCCACGTTTAGGTTGTGTGTGTGTGTCAGAGTCCATAATGTGTTTGTGCCAGACTCCATCGTGTGTGTCATAGTCTGCAATGAGTGTATGTGGGTGTATGTGTGTGTGCATGTCAGAGTCCATTGTTTGTGTGTCAGAGTCCATCATGTAAAGTATGTGTAGGCCATCATGTGTGTGTGTGTGTGTGTGTGTGTGTGTGTTAAAAGCCCTTCATGTGTTTGTCTCTGTCAGTCCATCATATGTCAAAATAGTAATTAATGTTTAGACATGTTACAATTTATTAAACACTTTAAATATATTGAGAATAATCCAATAGTGTTTTCCATATATATATATATATATATATATATATATATATATATATATATATATATATATATATATATATATATATATATATATATATATATATATATATATATATATATATATATATATATATATATATATATATATATATATATATATATATATATATATATATATATATATATATATATATATATATATATATATATATATATATATATATATATATATATATATATATATATATATATATATATATATATATATATATATATATATATATATATATATATATATATATATATATATATATATATATATATATATATATATATATATATATATATATATATATATATATATATATATATATATATATATATATATATATATATATATATATATATATATATATATATATATATATATATATATATATATATATATATATACTATATATATATATATATATATATATATATATATATATATATATATATATATATATATATATATATATATATATATATATATATATATATATATATATATATATATATATATATATATATATATATATATATATATATATATATATATATATATATATATATATATATATATATATATATATATATATATATATATATATATATATATATATATATATATATATATATACAGTATATATACATATTTTACTTTTTTTATTTTTTTAAATCACTGACAGATTTGTGATTTCTTTATATTTCAAAGGGTCGGGGTTCTCCCTCTGGTACCAGTAAGAAAGTAAAGCGGACACTGCCAGACCCACCTCATGAGGATGATTCTCTGACCGGAAGGTCAGGATACAGCACCAACTCTGCTCGTCGCCGTCTTGCGCGCAGCACAACATTGGCCCGGGCAAAGATACTGCAAGATATAGACAAAGAACTTGATCTGGTTGAAAGAGAATCCTCTAAACTTCGCAAGAAACAAGCTGAGCTAGATGAAGAAGAAAAGGAAATTGATGCTAAGTTGCGGTGAGTTGCTACACATTTAATGATAAAGCAATTGGCTGAGTGATGTGGGCTTTTTATTTGTATTATACATTATTCAGTTTAAAAATAATGTCAAGTATTTAAAAAAAAAAAATCACAGACATCACTGCATTCATTGGTTTTATTTTTATGTGCATGATTCCCTTTTTACCTTGATAGCTTATGGGCTAAAAGACTGCCTTGACAACACTCAATGAGACCTCTCCACTCTTAAACATAGTAACAGGTACAATGTGTGAGAAAATGGAATATTGTGTGCCTAGAGTATTGTTAGTGCTTTATTTTTGAAAGATTTTTATGCTACTGTAGGTATTTGGAGATGGGTATAAACCGCCGCAAGGAGGCCTTGTTGAAAGAGAGAGAAAAAAGGGAACGAGCCTATCTTCAGGGGGTGGCAGAAGAACGAGACTACATGTCAGACAGTGAGGTTGGCAACATCAGAGATGCTAGAAGTGATGGCCTTGAGAGACCACGAACTGCTCCTCAGTCAGAATTTGACAAATTCATTCCTCCACAAACCGAGGCTGATTCCCAGTACAATACACTAACTAGTCCCTATTCATCCTATGGTCAGTTTGTTCCTCAGACCCAAACCACCAGTCACTACACTCAGCAAAACTTGTACCAGGAGCAGTCCCTATACCATCAACAGGTCTCTCCCTACCCAACACTCTCCCATGCCCATGACCAGGAACAGTCAAGCAGTTACCAACATGCTTTGCTACTGCAGCAAGGAAAGCAGCGTCAAACCACCCTGTCAGATTTGGGACCTAAAATTGCCACCAATTATGAAGTAATATGCAACCAACCTTTACTCATAGTACCAACCTCAGCAGAGAGTGGCTATGGAGTGGCTCACTTAGGGAGCAAGTATGGCAACTTAGACTTGAGAGTAGGATTAGAAGAGAGGAGTATGGCCTCCAGTCCCATGTCAAGCATTTCAGCTGAATCCTTCTATACTGATATTGACCACCACAATGCCAGGAACTATGTCCTTATAGAGGACATAGGGGAACTCACCAAAGCCTCAACAGGGCTAGGCAGTAGTGGCTTGGGATCTGGATTCAACCTCCCTGATAAGGAGCTATCAAAAGCAGACAGACTTCTCAGGGCAGCTGAAGCCAGGCGCACCACAGAGGTAAATACTGTGTTTTGTATTTTGTATTGGATTATATTATATCCATAATTTCATGTCTGTACATTTAAATTGTTTGACAATTGTATTTTTTTTTGTTTTGCTGTATTTCAGCCTACATAGTTTAAAACAAAATACTGCTTGAAAAGTTTTAACACATTACTTTATTATTATTATTATTATTATTAATATGAGATGATATAATTAAAATTTACATTTTACTTTTAGACCTATTATTTAAATCATCCAAATCTTATATGGTATGGCTTTACTGTGGCCACTTTTGTCAAATACATGCTCTAGAAACATTCTCTATTCTTCTGCAAGTAGAATTCAATTTCTTCAGATTAGGAGGAGGAGAGTTACTGTTAATGTTTAAAAATTCTAAAATGGATTACATTTTTTCCTACATCTTAGGTGGCAGACTTTTTAGGCACATCACGTTATGGAAAAGGAGAAGATGATGCTATGGAGGAGCCGTATGAGCTGAAGCTACTGAAGCAGCAAATAAAACAAGAGTTCAGGCGAGGAACAGAGGGACTTGAACACCTAACAGGCCTTCCCCATTATCTTACAAGTGATAGCAATTTTCGCCATTTCCCTAAAGGTGAAAAATACAGCATTGGCAGACTTACTCTTGAAAAACAGGCTGCAAAGCAACTCCCAGCAGCAGTGCTTTACCAAAAACAGATGAAAAACAAAAAAACCCTTCTAGACTCCAAGGTCATTACAAAATGTTCCCCAATTCAGGAAAGTCGAGATCTGGAACCTGAATTTGGTAGCTACATAGGACCTGGTACTACTTCTGTATCCAGTTTGGCAGCTAGAGCGAGGTTACTCCAGGATGAAATTACATTTGGGCTCAGAAAAAACTTGTCAGAGCAGCAAAAATATTTGAGTTCCTCCCTTGGAGCTAACCTTTCTGGTTCTCTAAATCTTGGGCAGTCTCTTAGTCTTGGTTCCACTGTTAGGGGCACTGCTCAGGATGATGGCACCTACCAAAGTGGCACTCGATCCCGCCCCTCCTCTCGTCCCTCTTCCCGCCCATCATCTGTCTATGGTTTGGATCTTTCCATAAAAAGGGATCTGTCCAGTTCCTCACTCAGACTCAAAACAGAAGGGGAGGTCCTGGATGCAGCATTTGCCCCTGGAGTCTCCAGAGCAAAGCCAACTAGTTTACCTATCAGCCAAAGCCGGGGCCGCATCCCCATTGTGGCTCAGAACTCTGAGGAGGAAAGCCCTCTGAGCCCAGTGGGGCAGCCTATGGGTATGGCTAGAGCATCTGCTGGTCCACTTCCTCCCATTTCTGCAGATTCCAGGGACCAATTTGGGTCTAGTCATTCCCTGCCAGAAGTGCAACAACACATGAGAGAGGAATCTCGTACACGAGGATATGATAGAGACATCGCATTCATCATGGATGACCTGCAAGGTGCCATGTCTGACAGCGAAGGTAAATGGAGTCTGAGACTGTTGCAGCAATTTGACTGTGCAGACTTGCTTGATATGCATGCTAATGCAAAGTGTTTTTTTATTGACTGTGTGTTAACTGGTTATTTTTCAATTACCATTAATCCAGATAATTTGTTTTGTTTTTCTGTTCCTGTATTTCTCCCTGCCATGGTAAACTTTACATTAGATGTATGCATGCCTTTCTTTTTGAGATAACACTCTCACCATTAATCTTTACCTGAGTTTATGTATGTCCTTGTTTCATCTACTTTTAACATATGCTTTTATTTGCATGCATTTATTTTACAATTTTTTTCAAAGATAATCATCTGCATTCTTAGAACTCAGTTTTTATATATAGCAGCCTTATTGCTTTGAGCCATAATGATTTGTGAAGAATTTGAGGAACTAGTCTAGGACAAATTCAGACAGATACACTGTAGGAACTTCAGTCCCTCAAATTGGAAACATATTATTTTAAGCAAGGTAATGCAGCATATGTATTTGAGTCATTTTGAATGTTGAAAAGTTTTTTTTTAAGTTACACACAAAATTAAATTTTGTGTTGGAAATTCTTAAATGTTAACAAATATTTTTTATTGTGTTGTAAAACAACACAAATGAAGTGAAACAAACTGTTTATTCTAAAAAAGCTAAGTCTGGTCCTCTGGACATTCAAAAAACAAAACAAAACAAACACAAATCTTTTAGATTTTTCTACCTGGATTATTGAGCCTGCATCAGGGTAATCTGTTTATTCATTTTCATTTCAAATGAAATATGGCCCTCAAACAACAATTGTGAAAATTTTCAAAACATACTGAAAATGTGTGTGCTCTAGTCCCAGAAACACTTGTTTTACAAACAAGGACAAAAAGTAATGTCTAGAAAAGCATTTTCACCAATGTGCAGTTTTCAGAAGTATAACTCAAGACACATTTATGATTTTCTAAAGCTTCTAAAGCTGAATTATTGTGATGTATTTTAATCATTTTATAGGTTATGACAGTACAATTAAATTGCACTGGTTCTCCAGTTCTTTGTGAGTCAGTGATACTCTAATGTAAAAATCCCCATTGGCTTCTGCATGTAAAGAAGCCATACAGTAATGCAGTAACTTTTTCATTGACTACCAATCAGTTGTATTTTAACATTGTGTCTTATTTGTGTTGTACTGTTTGTCATTTTACAACCTTTGATTTCTTTTTTTGGATTGCATTTTGCATCCTTGCATGATTTGTATTACATGTTTTTCATTTAGACGTTAATAAAATTAATATTTATGGTGTCTTGCTTGTTGCTGTGGATGTCTCACTACTACTGTGAGATGCACTATTTTATCTCCTCAAATGTAGGACCAGCAGTGATGTCATGCAATAATCAGCCATTAGATTAAAAAGTATGTAACAAGCCAAATCAAACAGCACTGAAAATACCAAACTATGAAAAGCTAGGAGCTTTTGCCAAAACAGTTTAGTTGGGCTAAGTTTTAGATAATGTAATGACTTCTACACTGATTATAAAACATGTAAGCAAGAACAACTGATGGGTTTCAATTTTCTTTGCTTCTTTTGGCACAGATAAGAACACATATAAACAAATTATTGAATAAGAAATTATTGTTTTGCCACCACAATAAAGTGTCAATTTGCCTTTATTACAGCTCTAAGTGAGTCCATGCTGGCTTTGAACAGAGATGGTGCCAGAATCTTTCATGAGAGTATCAGACACGGTAGAGTATCTAAAAGTAGCTTACAGAGAAGTTAAGATGTATAATTTCATCTTCTATTACCTTACTGTATTTGGCTTTATTTCTTAGAATATGCTAATTATCTTTATTATTATTATTATTATTATTATTATTATTATTATTATTATTATTATTATTATTATTATTATTTCTGCTTAAATTTTGTTGCCAGGCTAGTAATATAGAAATTTTAAGCATGCATCTTGCTAACTATTGCTTTAATTGCATGTGCTAAATAGTACCCACAATACAAATAAAATTGTAGCACACATTTGTGAAAAGAAAAATAATGTTGAACATATTTCTAAAAAAAGCATATAACTTTGTATCCCAGCCGGAGGCACAAACTGGAGTATAGAAGGTGAGACAGCGTTCCATGTAGTTGCATAGAATTTTACAGCTTCATGCTAGGCACCATGATTTTGAATGATCCACATCTCTGGCTGATTCTGTAAACATACCAGACCCATTCTTGAATGCACCACATCTCACTGGTAAACGATAAATATCATTTAGCGTATTTGTAGTAGCTGACATCTTAGCTTCATTCTGCGATGAACCATAGTAGATTTAGTTTTACATCGTTCTGGAATGTTTGCTCTGTGGTTTTGTACCATATCAGACCCATTTTTAGTATTCATGCTCATTGCCTAAATAGATTTATTTTTAAAAATCATGTGTATATTCGTGTTAAAATGTTCCCAAAAATATGCTGAGTGTTATTCATTGCTTATTACTCCAAAACATGCAGCAGTCCATTTCCAGTCATCAACAGTGATGCAACTTCTTTGTGGATCTCTGATCATAGTGACATTTATGAGCTTCTACAGAATGAAACTGTGTTGAAAGGCCTTTTTTATTATTAGAAATGGTTTTCTGAGCTATCAAATGGTGACGTTAAAACATCTTCCAGGTATTTTAAATTGTTTAAAAATAGGAAAGGTCTGTATGATGATGCTTTAGGGTACAATGCACTTTGGTTTCTCAGAAATATGTACTCAAAGTGCAGACACACATTATAGGAACGCAACAAACAGCTATAGTGACTGAAAAATAATATGTTTGACCCTGGTTCATCACTTACTTTCCAAAACATTTTGATTTGGGAACATCCTAATTGACAATACTCAAGATAAAACAAGTAATTATGGGACAACCTTATCCTGTGGCAATTGTCAAATTATAATTAGCCTTTTGTATTTATTTATTTACAGTGTGTATGTTTAACATAATTTTGTGCAGGGAGCATGCATTAGGATTAGAAGCATGCCAATAATACAGTATAATGTCCTGAATGCTGAAAATTTGTATTTTTATGTAGTGTTTGCAGTGATAATTTAATCATTCAGATGTTATGGCTGGATTGAAACATAATTTGTGTTTCTCTTGTTTTACTTTCACCAGTCCAGAGAAAACAGATCAGAGAAATGCCTGCATTTTATCAAATCAGGGTAGATGTGCATTTACTTTCTAAGCATAACAGGGAAACACTTTTTTTTTCAACTTAATTGCTGGATTAATCTCTGCCAAGAGGTCACCATGTTTAAAGCAGAGATTTATTAAACTATCAGGCATTCAATCACTGCATGGCTGTGCATTTGTGCATGCATACTTGTTAATGATTTTCTCTTGTTGTCTAGCCTACCACCTGCGGAGAGAAGACACAGATTGGTTTGATAAACCAAGAGAAGGACAGCCTCAAAGCGGACACATGTCAGATCGGAGACAGGTGTGACGCAACTAATAGGTTTTAATTTGACTTGTGTTCACTGCACTTCCATCATAAATTTCTTATATGTAATCTATGAATTCTATTGCATTAATTATTTAATCTTCAGATAAAACTGGTCCCATATGTCTTCCCTCACGCTCGCATCAAGCTAATTAGAGACATGAATGACCCCAGTGTCTCAGGTATGCTGCAAAAAATAAATAAAAATAATAATAGAAAATTAAAAAAAACTACACAAGTTAAAAAAAAAAAATCTGCCCTTTGATTTTTCTATTTATCTGTTTCTTCTTTTTTTTTTTACTTCAGGAAATGGACTTGGGATCCGTGTTGTAGGTGGTAAAGAGATTCCAGGCAGTCGGGGAGAGATCGGAGCCTACATTGCCAAGGTTGTGCCTGGTAGCATGGCCGAACAAACCAGAAAGGTTGCTGAAGGTAAGAATAGATTTAAAAATGAAACTTAAAGCCTGAGCAGCCCAGCATCAGACCAAGACAAATTATAGAGCTCGTCAGTCCACGGCTAGATAATGTGTCAGTATCAAGTTTTACCTGGCCTGCATGTAAAATGTGTTCTGTCACCTAGCCTCTGAAAAGAAAGGTCAGTAGTGTTTAATGTTTAAGGGATATCTTTTAAAAAAAGTATTATATCCTGATGCATGCTCAATATTCCAGGTAGAAAAATAAAAAAAAGTTATGTCTGGTCCTCTGGACATTCAATAAACAAAACAAACAAACAAACAAACAAAAGTTGACTACTACTCTTTTGATTGCTTGTTAGTCTTGTTTTATATTTTGAATGTCATGAGGACCAGATTTAACTTTTTTAGATGTATGTATATTTCTTGAAAACATCTTAACCGCAAATAACTAATATGTGAATATTTGACTCTATAAAGATATTTTTGCAATATTCCTAAAAAAAACAATGTCAACAAAAGAAAAAAACCTCCAGCATAGTACAGATACAA
>JBBPBX010002089.1:0-10849 GCA_038048925.1 Garcialebias charrua | reverse complement strand
ATATATATATATATATACTGTATATATATCTCCTACTAACTCCACTTAAGACTCTGGCAGCAGCATTTTGAATCAACTGAAGACTTTTTAAAGAAGTTTTTGGACACCCAGAAAATAAACCATTGTAATAGTCCAGTCTAGACATGACAAATGCATGAACCAGTTTTTCCTGCATCATTTTTAGATAAGATGTTTCTCATTTTAGCAATATTAGGTAGATGGAAGAAGGCGGTTCTAGTAAAATTTTTAATGTGGGGGATAAAAGAATGTCCTGATCAAAAATAACACCAAGATTTTTAACATTAGAACTGGAGGTCAGATTAATGCCATCCAAGGAAGGCAAAATACTGAAAAATGTATAGAACTTAACGCCCGCCTCGTGTTGATACATCAATTTCAGACTTAACAAAGCTAATTAGCGTTAAATCACGGTCACAAACATCAACCACTTGATCAAAACACTCAACTTTAGGTAAAATACTTTAAATTTTAACAAAAAGTATTTTACAAATGTTTTAAGTACACAAATATTCAAGTATTGCCTGAAAGGATAACATGAGTAACATATACTCCGACACAATGCTTCCTGATGCCAGCTATAAAGGAATAAAGCATTGTTCCTTCAGACCCAGCAGACATGACTTGATCACAGACACATATCAGAACAGCTTAGCAAGTCAATCACAGATATGACTCTTACAGAAATAGTTTTTTTTTAACCAGAAGTGTTTTAAACTGCTGTGTTTAAAAACCTTTTTAGAGCGACTTTGCTTTCAATGTCCTTTACCATTCTTAAACATGGTTTTGAATTGTATTGTGCTTGTCAAAACACACCTTAAAGATAAACTAGAAACAAAACTCAAAAGAGCACATTTACAACCCATTCTGTCTCTGTAGCACACAAAACTGATGTGAAAGGGTTAATAAGCATAGAAAATATAAAAATAATCACGCTCTCAGCCATGGCACAGATAAAACAAGCAATAGAAAGCAGTTAAAAATAGTAATGCCATCTGAAGTTGCTAAGGTGTACTGCAGTTTTTGCAAGGGCAAGTTTTGGACTTTTAAGATCTGTATCGTTATGCTAAAAACAAAAAAGCAAAAGATATATTACACAGTTAATGCCTTTATGGTGAGCAAAGCTAACACAACACCCCTTTGTGAGAAATATGACTTTGATAAAATGGTTGCACACCAGCTACAATCCATTTCTCCTGACAGCCGAACAGATGTTCTACTCAACTGTGCACCAGGCAGCACATTCAGACTCTACTCAGCTTTACAATGTTAGGATAGATGTGCTTTTTAACTTTTTTAAGTAACCAGATAAGATCTTGCAAACATAAACACAATGTAATTTTCTCAAATAAGCATATGAATTATTATAATGTTGTATTATGAGTTAGTCAATTGCTCTTCTGTTGGTGTGGGCGGCTGTTTAGATTAATCCTGTGCATTAGTGATAGATGGGTAAAATATTAATAATGGGTTTTTTGTTCTTGTTTTGTTTAATGTAAGATTTTTAGAATGATGGATTATTTTTGGAATGAAAATACTAGTTGTTATGATTATCATCATAGTGAAATCTCTGAAAGTAAACCGTAAAAGATTGTTAGACTGTAAATGGACACCAGCTTCTTGTCAGACATCAATCAGACCACCAACATGCACCATATAACACAGAAACATCACAAGCAGGAATATGCAGCACAAATATAAACATTCTCTTACTGGCTAGAACTTCTTTTTTCGGCTTTTCCCTCTCCAGGGGTCTCCACACTGAGTCATCCTCCTCCATCTCACTCTGTCCTCTGCATCCTCTGTCCTCACTCCAACTACCTTCATGTCCTCCTTAACTGCATCCTTATGCCTCCTCTTTGACCTTCCTCTTTGTCTTATTGGCTAGAACTGAAAAAACGGAAGGCATGAAAAACCAAAGTAGACCTTAAATAGTATAAAAGATGCAACAGTGAGCTGAAAGTAAAAAAAAAGAAAAAAAGCTGAATACAGACAGGGTAGTGAACAAAACAAAATGAAGAATCTGGGAATTATACAGATACAGTAAGTGAAACAAAAAGGGATGAACCGTGTCTCAGTGGTCAATGAGCAAAATGTGTTGTACACCCTGGATAGTCTATTGGAAGGCCAACACTGGGACATTCAACGCAAATATGGAAACTTAATATTCACTCCTTGGGTCAGCACTGAGTCTTCAATCAACCTAACATGATGTTTCTTTGCATGGTGGGAGGAAAGCAGAGTGTAATATGAAAAACATTCACAACAAGAAGATGTAAACCATACACAGGAAAGCCCCCAGCTGAAATTCAAAGTGAGGATCTTCTTACTTAGGAGTAACAGTTCTATATGATCAAGGTTAAAGAAAATCATTAGAGAAAACACTAATCAGATTCAAATATTTTCCATTGACAATTTGAAGTTAATCTTCAAAAATGTCTATTTACACGTTTAACATGTTGCTTTGGTAAACGTTTAGCTACGAGCAGTGTTTTTCTGTTGTAGTTCATGACATTTTGTGTTCAGCGTTTCTTCTTCTTCTTTGGTTTTTAATGGCAGCTTGCATCCATCATTGTTGCACTACTGCCATCTCTTGGTGATTATAAATTAATTTCTTTTCTCAAATTCTCTTATTGAGTCCAGTATTATTTAAAAAATGAAATATATTTCTTTTCCCTTCATCACTACTCAGCTGAGCAGCCACATTTTCAAACTTTAGTTCCCTATTACAACCTATTTCCATTCTCAATGATCTTCTTTGACCCACATACTGTATTTCCTGCAATTAATAAAAACATGTTCTATTGTTTCTGTGGTCTTACACCAATCACATAAACCAGTATGTTTCCCCATCTTAAAAAGAGTGTCATTCAAAAGACTATGCCCAGTTCTTATTCTATTTATAATTATATCCTCCCTACTATTTATTCCTCTAATTCTATTAACATCAACTGTATTTTGTATCCTATATAAATGTCTCCCTTTTATCTTATTATCCCATCTCATTTTCCATAATTTCTTGCTTTCTTTCCAAACTATACTTTTTTCCTTCAGATTTAGATAACTTTATTGGCATATCAATGTCTACTTTTTTACCAGCTTCTTTAGCCAACTTATCTGCCCTTTCATTGCCTAATATACCTACATGGGCAGGAGTCCACATTATTACTATATTTTTGTTTTGTTCACATAGTCTATGATGAACAAAAATAATCTCATACAAAATGTGTTGGTGATTACTTGAGCTTCCCTTTTCAATGCTTAACAGTGCTGATAATGAATCACTGCAAACTAAAATTTTACTTAGTCTAGTGTCCTCCACCCATTCTAAAGCCAATAAATACTTGAAATGTTCTTGCTCTACTATCCCCAATCCACAAAGCTATTTTTAAGCTCCTTTCCTCTTTCCCAACAGTTTTCTAACACTTTCTTAACTGGATGATTTTCATTATCCTTTCCAATTTATCCAATAATTAACCATTAACTTTTGTCTTCTAATGCACAATGGCATTTCTCCTGCTTCTACTTGTAGAGCACGGAGTTGATTTTACTGCCCCTAAACAAATTCTCAGTGCTCTAGCTTGGATGACATCTAATTTATTTAATAGAGTTTTAGCTGCTGATCCATACACCACACTCCCATAATCTATTCTTGACCGAATTAATGACACATAAATATGTTTAAGTGATTCAAAATTTGTACCCCATGTCATCCCTGCAAAACACCTCATAATGTCTACCGGCATTACCTTTTTACCCTTCTGGATATGCTCTATGTGATTTCCCCAAGTGAATTTCTTATCAAACACTACTCCCAAGAAATGAAAATAATCAACACTTTCTAACTCTTTTCCATATAATTTTAACGTTTTAACTCTGATCTTTTTATTTGTGAAGAATATGACTTTTGTCTTTTCAACTGAAAATTTGAAACCCCACTCTGTTCCCCACTTACTTACTTTATCTATCCCTTCCTGAAGTTTTAAAGTAAGATGTTCCACATTTCTCCCCCTTTTCCATAATGCTCCATCATCAGCAAATAGTGATTTACCATAACTGAAAGATAAATCTTTGAAAATATAATTAATCATAACTGAAAATAGTGTAGGGCTTATCACACTTCCTTGAGGGGTTCCATTTTCTATTTTATAATGCTGTGATATATATATGATCCTATTTTAACTTGAATAGTTCTGTTACATAAACAATCCTTTAACCAATTAAACATGTTTCCTCCTATTCCTGCCTGATGTAATTTATTAATTAACCCTTCTCTCCATAACATATCGTATGCTTTTTCTACATAAAAAAATACAGAAACAACAGTTTCCTTATTTTTCTGAGCTTTTCGAACATCGTCCTCTAAACATAAATGGGATCCATTGCTCCTCTTCCTCTACAAAACCACTCTGATGGTGTGCAATGATGTTTCTTGACTCTAAATAATGCATAAATTGCTCGTTCACCATCCTTTCCATCAATTTACACATATTAGAGGTTAAAGCAATTGGTCTGTAATTTCCAGGATTACTGTGATCTTTCCCAGGTTTTTTTATTGGGATAATAATTGCTTCTTTCCATGGTAGACGCCCTTCTCTCCATATCTTATTAAATAACATTAATAGTTTATGTAATTCTTCATCCCCTAATTTTTTAAACATATTATAACTTATCTCATCTTTCCCTGGAGCACTGTTCCTAGTTCTTCCCGGAGCTCTTTTCAGTTCGCCAATAGAGAAGGGACAGTTCATCAGATTTTGATTAATACTCTCTTTTCTTCTTAAAGTGCGACTAAACCCAAAATTAACTTTTTTTAGCTGATAAACTCCCTAGAATGTGTTTAAAATATTATCTAGCACTATGGCTGTGTTTATTTTCACATAATTGTGCATATCTGTGTAAATTGGCAATATTTGGCAATATTTGGTCTAAAACTGTGTTTACGGTAGTCCTTTGGGTTGAACAGAGGTGTAAAGGGTTTAGAGGGGGGTCAGTTTAATACTGACCTCCTTTTTACCTTAATTTACTTATTCAGATTGAATAGTAATTTCACGGATTCTCTTCTTTTTCAGTTTATTCAATATTTCTGTGATCTTTGTGATGGATAAAGAACCATAGCCATTAAGTGACAAAGACGTTAACTTAGTTTGATATGTCAAAGAGACACTATCATTTATTTAAAATAAATCAACTAAATTAACACCATTACACTTGATTGACATGATTTCACTTTCTTTCAAATTAAAACGTCAGCACACTTAAATTCAACACAACAGACTTCAATATTGGATGTTAACATATTTAGTCTGTGGGCTCTTTAAACTTAAAATAGTTTCCAGCTTAGATTGAGAGGGGAAAAAGTAGGAGGAAAGATTTAAGAAGAATTGGGAGGTTAAGAGAGGAAATTTATCTTGCATTTATGAAACCAGATGACACTCTTCCGTACGCGTCCAGCTAAGATATCATCACACCTCCAGCAAGCAAACAGCTGCTCCTTTACCTTAAGACGTCCGCCTTGGTTCTGGTAAAGAGCTGTGGTCAACTTTAGACTGACGAGTCGTCGGTCCCGCAAGTCCAAGCTGGACTCCACGCGTGTTTACCTTGTCGGTGTCGGTGATACTCGCTTTCATCGGCAAAAGTCGTGGCAGTCGTGGTTTCTTGGCTCAAGATAATTTATTCCAGGAAGGAATAACAAACGCTCGTTCGAGGTGGACTCATAACAGCCTGTTATCAGTCCTTAGCTGAAGACGCAGGTCGTTAGCTCTTGACCAAAACGTACCCAGCTCTTGGGAAAGGTTCACATCTCTTTGAAAATTCCCCGCAAACTCTGAAGCGTTCTCGCACAGTTAGAACTTAAAAAGCAGGAACCAAGAGAGGAGTGCACTTGTGTTATCAGGTCCAAGGTTACAGCCAGAGCAGAGAGAAATGTTTAGGAAAAAGATAGATAAAGCTGGAGCCCTGCTCATGAGACTGTCTCTGAGTTTCTAAACAAAACCGTCCGGTCTCTGTGACCCGAAGGCTTCACCTTTAAACACAGCAGTGAACACAGTTTAACTCTTACAGAATGACACAGCTTAAAAGCACACATCATGAAAATGACAAAAGTTATTCTTTTGATCACATCAGCCTAAAATCAAAGATAGAAATAGTCTCTTATTGGTGACTATGTTATCAGATTATAGCTAAATGAATGATTTTGTAGTAAATGTCTTGCTTTACTGAGAGGTCAGTAAAGGTCATCACTGGACAGTTCAAAAACCTTAATTTGACCCTGGGTAGGTCCACTACATCTCCCCCCTTTTGGAAGCCATCGCCAGTCCTTGGGGATGGGGTCCAACACGAAAGGAAACCTTGAACTGTCTTTGATCTTGAAGTAATCCAGCAAGTGGAAAAGAAAAATCAAAAATTATAATCCCATAAAGTTTTTGAAATTCCATACTGTTCGGAGGTAATCCCATTGCGAAAAGCTTTTAATCCTTTGGAAAACAAAGTCTGTTAACTCTTGGAAAACAAAGTCTGTGATCCCTTGGAAAGCAAAGTCTTATAATCCACAGCGGTAATTCCACAACGATTAGTTTTGTTGATTGATCAGCAACAATTGTTTTCATAATCAGCATGTAGAGGGGATCCCTCGATTGACGCAGAGGAGGCGACCCTTGGATGGAGGTTGAAGACCAAGCGTTGGAGCTGCAGGTCCCCACATCGAAGGTTGTTGGCTGGTTGGTTTCCAGTCAGTGCCACTCTGGTTCTATGTGTCATGCAATTATGTGGTTTTTTAGGTGGGCTTATGATTGGGATTTTACATTAGGCCTTACCTATATGCACCTGGTATGTAAGCTATCATGGTTTAGATCAGCTACAATTACCAATTAAGGGGTGGATCAATTCTGTAAAATTAGATATAGGGATTTGTACCTATAAAATTTTGGAGGGCTTCTGTAACGAAGGCCTCTAATTCCAAACTATTCCTCCATTCATTACTTAGTTTAGGTTAAACTAAAATAAAAATGAAATATAGTTTGATCTAAATGTCTGTTGTCTTTTAGACGAACGACGTAGGATTTGGTATTCCTAATAAATTTTGAAGTCTATGGCGAGACTCATCAAAATGAATAGATAATCTAGAATAGAAACGATCGAATCGGTTCAATTTAGAAATTGTGAGACCAGTGTAGTTTATGGTACCTTGAGTAGCTTTAAACTACATTGACTCTTCGACGATTGAGATTTAACAAAACGAACTGCATGTTGGCATAGTTAAATCCATATCATTCATTAACCAATGTTAATACAAAACCTTTTTGGCTGGGAGTGTTCAGAACCAAACAATATCTCAACTAATGACAACAGTAATGACTAAACAACAAGGAAACAACGTTTCACTGCTTCGACACACTCTTGTCGTCAGATTCCAAAGTGCAACACACAAGAAAACAGGTCTCAACTTTATGACCGAGGTCAAATTAAATCTCGTGGATTTAAACGGTTGTTAAGGTTAGTTTTTTGTTGTGGGTTTTAGGCTTAGCGTTTCTAAGTTCAAATTGGACAATGCGACTTATAGGGTGGGAAATATGGTAGTTTAAACCTGATTAGTTTATTTACTAACTTGTGTTTGGACGACCTTATTATCCCATGAAGTCGGTGAGTTTGTGAGATCTTTGTCTTTTGTGGAGTCATTGAACGCCTTGTAAGGTTTGATCTGATTTCGATGTACCCATTTAGCAATTGGCTCTTTGCGGCCTTTGCTGATTTTGATTTCGTAGACGACTGAGGACACTTTGTCTGTTATCAGATGAGGTCCAGTCCACCTGGGCATTAGTTTGCGGGCGAGAGTTCCGGTCTCGGACCCTCCTTTCCCGGTTGCTGGGGCGAACGTATAGTACCAGACTCTGTCTCCCACTTGGAGTTCATTGTGAGAGGCCTTTTGGTCGTAGTACGCCTTACGTCCTTCAGCGGATTTTTCCAGGTTTTTCTGGGCGAAAGCAAAAGTGTTTCTGAGGTGTACATTCAAATCTTTGTCTTTGGCATGGCCTAACATCACCCCCCTTTGGTCATGGGGGACCACGATCACAGGTGAGGACGTCCGTCCATGGGCACAAGTTAGGATGCCACCGTTTAGTTTAAGCTGTTCGCGCAGCTGAGAGAAGACGGTACACAGGAATCGTTTAGGATTTGGCCAACGTATCTTCTTACGTTTACCTCTTTCCGTGTAATTCAGGTGCGTCTCAAACGTCAGTGCAGTCGCAGGTGTGTCTGATAGTACAGACTGCGACGGGTCACTGTCGTTGTGTGTGTCTTCCCACTTCTTGACTGAAGAGGGGCTCTTTGAGTCTGTAAAAACTATGTCATTTCTGACTAGTTCTAGACACAAATGTCCCTGAACCAAGGTTTCATCGAAAGCTTGGCTGATAGCCGAATTACCTGTCCCAGAGGACAGTACAGCAACCTCGGTGTGGGGTCCTTGGATCTCCACACCTTTCTCTACCTGTGGTAGGTAATGTGAGTTTGCCCCCTTCTTGTCTGATGAGGGGTCCTCGTAATCTGCAACAATGATGTCCAAGTGACTGTCAGCGTTTGGATGACTGTCATTTTCTGGACTCAGATGCCCTTGAACCAAGGTTTCATTGAAAGCTTGGTTGATTGCCGAATTACCTGTCTCAGAGGACAGTACAGCGTCTTCGGTGTGGGATCCTTGGATCTCAACACCTTTCACTACCTGTGGTAGGCAGTGGTCAGGGAGTGCTGAATGTGTCAGCTCACAGAGGAGGTTCTCTTGTTGGACCGGAGTTTGGTCCAACTTTTGGGTCTCTTCTGTCTCACCTGTAGTTGAAGGTTCACTTACCGGGCTCTCGTCCTCGGATGAGGTGTCCCGTGTGTCCTTTGCGGTACCTGCGGTTAGGCAGTCTGTATCACAACTAGGAGGCACTTTTATTGGCAGGGGTTTTCTCACTGTGCTCCACATTTTCCGTCGACCATAATCTATAATCGCGTTGAAGCGGTTTATAAAATCTTGGCCAACCAAAAATGGGAATGAGTCAAGTTTAGACACGTACACCGGGTGGCGTAGTGTCATTTCGCCAATCTGCATGTGAACCATAGCCATAGCTGTTAGGGTTGTTCTCGTCTCTGCGAGACCCTGTAGCTCAATAGCACATTTCTCAAAGGGTATTTGCCTGTCAACACCGTTAGCGGCGGTCCTCAGCTCCTCGAACAGCTTGGCCGACATAATAGTTATATCAGAACTGCCATCCAGGAGGGCTTCACGCTCAAGGACACCTTCCAGTGTGATAGGCAGGTAAGCTTTCTTAGCCACCCCCCTTTGTATAAAGTTACACAGAAACCTCACAGGTCTTGTCCCACGTTTCTGTTCACGTGTGACTCTGTCTGTGTAATCTTGTTTACTGTCAGCATCTTGTTGGCTGTCAGCATCATGACCTTCAGGATGTTGTTGTGTGTCAGCAATTGGTTTGCTGTCAACATCCATGGCAATGTTGGTAGTAGTGTGCGCTGAGTTATTTGTGTGCTCTGAGTCTTTGTGAAAGACAGTGCTACACATCGCTCCAGGTTGGTCAATGTTGATAGTGTCATTATCAATGATAACGCCACTCATTGTATCAGGTTGGTCAAGCACAGTAACATTCAAATCTACTGACAAACTACTTACTTCCTCTGTCTCTTCCGAGCATAGAGGTGTTGGGCCATTATTCCGGGACATTCGTGACTCTTTGCCTGTCTCGAACTGTTCTGTTCGAGGCGCGGGAGGTGCAGTTCCAAGGCTCGGGGGTGTCTGTTGGGACAACGCATAGTTACATGAGTATAGGTCCCCATCCTTCAATTTCTTTTGAAGTCCACCCACCGATGGACCTTGGTTTTCACCCACCTGGTTCGATCTGAACCGTTGTGGGTCTCTTAGAGAGTGAACACCTACCTTTTGTGGTTCGTTGCTTGTCTCAGATTTTTCAATCTGAGGTGCTTCAGGGGCGGGGCTCCCTTTAAACCATTTTGAGTCACTGTTCCAACTGGTACCAACATTTCGGTGTATGTCAGTTTGAAAATCTTGTTCATTCTTGCTAGTATTATCCAACTCTTTTAACAACCGACGCGTGTTCTCCACCACTTCTGAGGTCAGAAGGCCTTTGAGACGATAGTGTTCATTCTCGCTAGTATCATCCCACTCTTTTATCAACCGACGCATGTTCTCTGCCTCTTCTGAGGTCAGAGGACCTTTGAGACGACGGTGTTTATTCTCGCTTTTTTGCGTCTGGGATACGACCTTTTGACCTGGGCACACCTCAGAGGGTGTTTTGTTTTGCATGTGAGCCTCAACAGCAGTTACAGCGCACTGTTTCATCACTGATTGTTTAAACTGATGTTGTAGCTCAAGGCCTTTTTCGAGAAGTTTTTCTCTTTGTCGTTTGCTATTGTTGTCACTAACTGTGTGCTCTGAGTTATCCATGTGCTCTGAGTTATCAAAGACAAGGTCACTCATTGTACCAGTTTGGTCATCCTCTATATCATTCAAGTTTTCAAACAACCAACTTATGTCCACTATCTCCTCAGAGCTTAGAGGTATGTTGCCTCTTTCCTGGAACTTTTGTGACCTTTTGCTACTCCCGGACTGTCCAGTCCGCAGTGCAGGGGCAGGGCCTTTGCTCGGTGTAGACCGCGGAGGGTCACTTAAAGAGCGGACATCCACCGTTTGTGGTTTTTTGCTTATCTCGGGCAGCTTTGTCCGAGGTGCAGGGACAGGGCGTGTGCTCGTCCTTCTCAACCATATTGGGTCTCTTAACCACTTCGGGTCATTGTTCCAGCGGACACCTTCATGTCGTGG
>JBBPBX010002088.1:83655-94273 GCA_038048925.1 Garcialebias charrua | reverse complement strand
GGGAGTGGTGGCGCAGAGGTTAAGAAGGTGAGTTTGTGATCGGAAGATCGCCGGTTCAAGCCCCGGTACCGACAACATCAAAAATGTGGGTTGGATAAGTGAAGCGGTCACACCCTCATCTGCCCCACTCTGGGCCCTTGAGCAAAGCCCTTAAAGCTTAAAGCCTTAAAGCCCCGGCGTAAAAACAATTGCCAAGTCTTCGTGCGACTAGTTTGCTGTGGTGACCCCTGACGAAGGAAGAAGCCGAAAGAAGAAAAAAAAGCTGAATTTGCGTTTTTTATGAGTAACTTGTCAGTTATAACCATCAGCATTAAAATAAACATTTGAAATATATCAGTCTGTTTTTTGTGAGAGAGAGAGAGACGTGTTTGTGTTTATGTCTGTATATGTCTATATATATATGGAGCTTCAACCCCCATCATGTGCACCTTCTACAGGGGTGCCATAGAAAGTGTCATGACAAGCTGCATCACTGTGTGGTTTGGTGCATGTACTGCATCCTGCCGCAAGAGCCTCCAGCGCATCGTGAGAGCAGCTGAGAAGATCGTCGGCACCTCCTTCCCCTCACTGCAGGACTTACACAGCAACCGCCTCACTCGGAAAGCCCTCTGCATGGCAGGTGATCCCACACACCCACTACACAGCTGCTTCAGACTGCTGCCATCAGGGAGGAGACTGAGAAGTCTCCAGGCTCGAACCAGCAGACTGAGAGACAGCTCTGTTCATCAGGCAGTCAGAATGCTAAACACTCTGCCTGCTCTGCCTCCCCTCCCATTTGAACTGCCTTAACACAAAAAACTTTCTCACACATTACCACACAACACAAAGATTTTAACACTGGACTCTGTGTCATCAAACGGGTTATTCACTAAACTCTCGGTCATGTGCTCATTCAGTTTGCACTACTTCTCATATTTGCACTAATGTTTGTATTACATTACTGCCTATAGTCATACTACTGTTTACATTCACTGTTTACATTTATTAATACTGTTTACATTTATTACTACTGTTTACATTTATTACTACTGTTTACATTTACACTACTTTTATATCTACACTACTGCTGATACATATACAGTATTCTCTGACTAGCCTTATTTAAGGATGCCCAATGTGCCTTACTGCATATGCCACTTTGCCTCTATACCAACATCAACTACCTCATACATATACTGTGTACATTAACTCATATGCTGCTTTGCCACTCTTTGCAAATGTTAAGGCCCCAATATACCTGTTTCTTTTGCCTCACGCCGCTCGGCGCCGTGGGAGCGCCGCGGCAAAAGCCTTTGATCGCGGGCGTGAACGCGCCAAGCTCAAATTTTACTACGCCTACGCGCGCGCGTTGATAAACTGCCTCGCGTGTCAGCAAATGACCAATCAGCGACCTCAATTTGTCCTGTAGCCTGCACTCCAGAGAGCTGCGCTTGCACAGAGTATAATATGAACTGCCTGCGCGCAGCTCACGCCAGTCCAGCGGCGCTGGGCACAAAGAACAGTATACTGGGGGCATTAATGCTAGAACCTTCAGTTTATTTTATAGATATACTTTTTATACTTTTTTATACTACTATGCAAAAACTCAGGACAGTATTACACTTTTATTATTTCATTTTATGCTTATGTTCATTAAATGTTTAGTGTTTTAGTGTTGGTGTAAATTTTCATACTTTTATACTACTATGCAAAAACTCAGGACAGTGTTACACTTTTACTATTTTATGCTTATGTTTATTAAATGTTTCAGTGTTTTAGTGTTTAAATGGTTACTGTTGCACCGAGGGACTGAGAGAAACGCAATTTCAATCCTGTGTATGTCCTGTACATATTGCAGTTCTGACAATAAAGTTGACTTTGACTTGACTTTGACTTTGATATATCAGTCTGTAATGAATGAATATGATGTGCAAGTGTTACTTTTTGAATGGAGTTACTAAAACAAATAAATGTTTTCATGATATTCTAGTTTTTATGACAAGCACCTATATTAGTCTCAGTTACTACCAAACCCATCCATCCATCCATTTTCGTCCGCTTATCCGGGGTCGGGTCGCGGGGGTAGCAGCCTAAGTAGGGAGGCCCAGACTTCCCTCTCCCCAGCCACTTGGAGCAGCTCCTCTGGGGGAATCCCAAGGCATTCCCAGGCCAGCCGAGAAACATAGTCCCTCCAGCGTGTCCTGGGTCTTCCTCTGGGTCTCCTCCCGGTGGGACATGCCCGGAACACCTCACCAGGGAGGCGTCCAGGAGGCATCCTAACCAGATGCCCGAGCCACCTCAACTGGCTCCTCTCAATGTGGAGAAGCAGCGGCCCGAGTGGGCCATGTTCCGCGCCTCTATTGTCGAGGCAGCTTATCAGAGTTGTGGCCACAAGGTTGTTGGTGCCTGTCGTGGTGGCAACCCTCGAACCCGGTGGTGGACACCGGCGGTGAGGGATGCTGTCATGCTGAAGAAGGAGTCCTATTGGGCCTTTTTGGCCTGTGGGACCCCGGAAGCAGCAGATAGGTACCGACAGTCCAAGCGGCATGCGGCTCGGGTGGTTGCTGAGGCAAAAACTCGGGCGTGGGAGGAGTTCGGAGAGGCCATGGAGAATGACTTCCGTACGGCTTCGAGGCGATTCTGGTCCACCATCCGGCGTCTCAGGGGGGCGGTCGTGGTGTAGTGGTAATGGCAGTCGTCCCCCAATCGGAAGGTTGGCGGTTCGAATCCCGGTTCCCCACACCATGTGTCGTTGTGTCCTTGGGCAAGACACTTAACCCCGAGTTGCTCCCGGTAGGACTGGAAAGCACCTTGCATGGTAGTCTGCCGCTACCGGTGTATGAATGTGTGTAGCATTCAATGTGTGTAGCACTTTGAGATTTTCACTAATGAAAAGTGCGTTATAAATTGAATTCATTATTATTATTATTATTATTATTACGCGACCAACACCATTTATGGTGGGGATGGCGTGCTGTTGACCTCAACTCGGGATGTTGTGAGTCGGTGGGCGGAATACTTCGAAGACCTCCTCAATCCTACTGGCACGTCTTCCACTGAGGAAGCAGAGCCTGGGGACTTTGGGTCGGGCTCTCCTATCTCTGGTGCTGAGGTCACCGAGGTGGTTAAAAAGCTCCGCGGTGGCAGGGCTCCGGGGGTGGATGAGATTCGCCCTGAGTTCCTTAGGGCTCTGGATGTGCCCGGCCGAGCTCCATGGGTGAAAGCCCGGCCACCTGTCTGCCTTGGGTGACCCTACTAGGGGCATGAAGCCCCTGACAGCATAGCTCCTAGGATCATTGGGACACTCAAACCCCTGTAGCGCTGTACCGGTACTACCAAACCAGTAAAAGTTTAATGTATTTTTTTTTTTATAACTGAGCTGTAACAATTTTTGTGTTTACTTACGGTTGCTTGGCTGTGTGAAAATGAAAGTGTCCTGACAAGCTGCATCACGGTGTGGTTTGGTGCATGCACTGCATCCTGCCGCAAGAGCCTCCAGCGCATCGTGAAAGCAGCTGAGAAGATCGTCGGCACCTCCTTGCCCTCACTGCAGGACTTACACAGCAAACGCCTCACTCGGAAAGCCCACTGCATGGCAGGTGATCCCACACACCCACTACACAGCCGCTTTAGACTGCTGCCATCAGGGAGGAGACTGAGGAGTCTCCAGGCTCGAACCAGCAGACTGAGAGACAGCTCTGTTCATCAGGCAGTCAGAATGCTAAACACTCTGCCTGCTCTGCCTCCCCTCCCATTTGAACTGCCTTAACACAAAAAACTTTCTCACACATTATCACTCAACACAAAGATTTTAACACTGGACTCTGTGTCATCAAACGGGTTATTCACTAAACTCTCGGTCATGTGCTCATTCAGTTTGCACTACTTCTCATATTTGCACTAATGTTTGTATTACATTACTGCCTATAGTCATACTACTGTTTACATTCACTGTTTACATTTATTAATACTGTTTACATTTATTACTACTGCTTTACATTTATTATTACTGTTTACATTTACACTACTTTTATCTACACTACTGCAGATACATATACAGCATTCTCTGACTAGCCTTATCTAAGGATGCCAAATGTGCCTTATGTGCCTTACTTCATATGCCACTTTGCCTATATACCAACATCAACTACCTCATACATATACTGTGTACATTAACTTATATGCTGCTGTGCCACTCTTTGCAAATGTCAACGCTAGAAACTTCAGTTTATTTTATAGATATACGTTTTATACTTTTTATACTACTATGCAAAAACTCAGGACAGTATTACACTTTTATTATTTCATTTTATGCTTATGTTCATTGGGTGTTTGGTGTTTTAGGGGTGTTTGGTGTTTCAGTGTTGGTGTAAATTTTCATACTTTTATACTATTATGAAAAAACTCAGGACAGTGTTACACTTTTTTACTATTTTATGCTTATGTTTATTAAATGTTTTAGTGTTTAGTGTTTAGATGGTTACTGTTGCACCGAGGGACTGAGAGAAACGCAATTTCGGTCCTGTGTATGTCCTGTACATATTGCAGTTCTGACAATAAAGTTGACTTTGACTTGACTTTGACTGTGTAATCTCAAAATGGGCTGACTCACACTAACAATAATTATTTAGTTGTAGATGTTTGTCTAATGTTTTCTTTTTGAGAGTTTATTTAATGCTATCAAGTGGTTTGTTAAAAATGTTGCTAAGACAAAAGCCAAACATATCATGCATAGGCAAAAATATTATCACCCTTTCACTTTTGGTGGCATTCAGTGGTTAGTTGAGTGTGTTTTGTAGTTGTTTTAGGAATCACAGCTGATCTGCAATTTACAATATGACCACTCAGCTATTTAAATGTGGCAATATTGTGAATTAATATATAAGATAACTTAGCTTTACAATTATTATCATCATTACTGTATATGTATTGCATATTCTACACTGAGAAAGTTCTCCCTTTATGTGTGCTTTGAAGAACTCATTCAGTTGGTATAGGTACTCAAGTGAAATGCAGCCCTTATAATACACAGTGGCGCAAATGGCCACTATGCAGGTGATGCAACGCATAGGGGCGCTGCACTAAAGGGGGCGCCAAAACCGTCTGTAGAAAAAAAAATTCTAGCAGGCATTTTCTTTTAATTACATGAAATGACAATAACAGGGGAACAGCACTGATTAGGCGCCCCCCCCCCCTGCTCCCTCACCTCCCTCCTCCTATCGCTCTGCTCCCCCTTCACACACAGGTGCTGTGAACACGCGCCCCTAAGAGAACGCACACAGGCACGTTATTTATTAATTAATTTTTTCACTCGTGCACTTGACTTTGGAGCGGCAGAAAAAGAAAAAAAAAACTATCCAGGCCGCAAAACAGAAAAAGGGAGAGGGAAGTTGTTGGCAGGATGGAAAAAAAGCCTTTCAATTAGGTTAAAAGATATTAGGTACAGTCAGTGTATGAGCAGGACAGGAGGCTTGTAAAATATTCAGGTTAGCTAAGGCTAGCCTAATAGGAATTGTCCCATATTTGGCTGTTAAATGTTGCCTCCCCTATAGACGTGATTTGTTTAATATTTTTATGAATATTTGATACACGTCACATACACATCCACACACTAAGTGTAAGAATGACCTAAATAAAACTCAGGAAATATTAACACAGGAAAGCTAATCTGCTGTGGTGGCAGTTCCCAGCTATGTTCCAATGCAGTGCTACAATTTATTCACTCATATGTACATTAATAATTATTATTGATTCTTTAACTAAAGATGAGTTGTACAAGTTTGTGTGTATCAGACAAATTAGTCCTCAGTGTCACTATAGCCCTAGACTCAAAAAGGTTGGTGACCCATGTTACCAACCTTTTTGGCAGAAGGACACCTGAGTTTAAATGTCTTATTTAATATCACTACAGTGGTGTGTGTTGTGACGTATCTGTTAAGTCAGATCAGATGAAATATCCAGTCAGTAACTGTTATCCAACAAGGAGATCATTTAAGTTAAAGTTTAATTTCTATTGTGGTTTGACTGCTGTACAGGTAGTCCCCAACTTACGAGTGAGTTCTGTACCTACGGGCCGCTCGTATGATGAAAATTTGTAAGTAGGATAACAAAAAAAACAAACAAAAAAAAAATTATGATATGCATATTCCTTAAGTCCGGGACCTCGTAAGTAAGAGCGCTCGTAAGTCAGGGACTACCTGTATTTTTAAACCTACTTAACACAAAATTAATGTCATTCAGCTGTGAGGATGGAGAGCAGGAAGAGAAGATGACAGAGGAATCAGGACAGACTGGGGAAGGCAACAGGTTGGTCTAATGCAGGTGGAAGTGAGGGAGCAGCTACTTAATCCCAAGCAATAACATGTAAACATCATTTTTAAAAACGGTATTAAGATCTGTAATTTTTACAACTGATATATTTGTGGACTTCACATCTGCCTTCAACACCATGATCCCCCAAACTCTGATAGACAAACTATCCACACTTGGACTAAGCCCCTCTATTTGTAACTGGGTCTTAGACTTCTTAACAGACAGACCACAGTCCGTGAAGATCCACAACTTCTCCTCCTCCACCATCACCCTCAGCACTGGCTCTCCTCAGGGATGTGTGCTGAGCCCTCTTCTGTTCACTCTGCTCACATATGATTGTACAGCCACACATCCAGGCTGTCATATTGTTAAGTTTGCAGATGATACAGCTGTGGTGGGATGCATCACAGATAATGATGAATCCAGCTACAGACAGGAGGTGGAACATCTGGAGAGCTGGTGCAAAGAGAACAACCTTCACATGAATGTGAAGAAGACGAAGGAGATGATTGTGGACTTCAGAAGGAACAAACACACCCACACCCCACTGTATATAGGTGGATCTGCGGTGGAGGTGGTCTCCAGCTACAAGTACCTGGGTGTACACTTGAATGATAACCTCAGCTGGAGCAATAACACCACCAGCCTGATCAAGAAAGGTCATCAGAGACTCTACTTCCTCAGACGGCTGAGACGAGCCGGTCTGAGAAGCCCAGTCCTCACCTCGTTCTACAGGTGTGCAGTGGAGAGCGTCCTGTGCTCCAGTATCAATGTGTGGCATGGAGGCTGCACAGTTGCAGAGAGAAAAGCTCTGCAGAGAGTGGTGAAGGCTGCACAGAAGTCTGTGGGAGTCAGTCTCCCCACCATCACAGACATTTACACCTCCAGATGCAGAAAAAGAGCCACCTGCATCATGAAAGACCTCACTCACCCAGCACACTCACTCTTTGCACCACTCCCCTCGGGACGGAGGTTGAGGAGCATCAAATGTAGAACCACTAGACTGAGAAACAGCTTCTACCCTGAGGCTGTCAGACTCATGAATAAATAAATAATAAGAATAAACACTGCAAAAGGTCACATCATACTGATACTGTACTGATCTGTTTCTTGTTGCTGCGTTCATCTGTGACCATCTGCTCATGTTCGTGCTGCTGTTTATAATGATGTTTTTCTACTACATTAGGGCTTAGTGTATTACTAGCTGATGTGATGTCTCTCTTAGTTAATCCTAGATGTTATTATTGTATTTCTCTTGCATTTGTTGTTGGATGTAACTGGGACCCTGTGTACATAATCTCGTTTTCAACACATGTACTACATGCGGTGCAAATGACAATAAATTCTCTCTGACTCTGACTCTGACTAATGCTTTTTTGACCATATGACAGTGCAGAATGCCACAGACAAAGGGTGAAGGAGACAGACACGAGGTCAGTGATAGAGGAGACAAGTGATGACATCAGGTAGGAATAATTACATTAGGGAGGCAACAAAAACCTGTACTGTATACCATGATGGTTTGAATTTCTGATGACCATCTTTCGTTGTCTTCTTTCACGGAAAGTAGTTTAAATGTCATAAATGTTAAAACACTGACATGGACTCCAGGCTTTTAAGATTTCATATTTTCGCTACATAAAATGTTGAGCACCGATTACCATTACAGTTATATAGTTGTACTTTATTAACCTTCTTATTTGTTTATCATTGAAATGATCACCTGATATAATATGTAACATAAAAAATCTGTAATATTACTACAGTACTGTATTTTCTAAGTGCAGGGAGGAAAGCTGTATGAGGCGGCAGGTAAAAGGAGCGGGGGGCGCCGTTGATGTTTTCGCATCCACCTCAAAAATATGTAGTTGCGCCCCTGGCGATAGACATGGGAGTTTGCTTCTCGTACATGTGTTTTTTGTGGATGGGAAAAACAACTACGTTTCCTTGAGGCGTTCTGTGGGTGGTGTTGCAGGAGTATGGGGCGCCTGGATTTATTTGAAGAGCTATCCAGTCCCTGTATAACCAAAGCAAGAGTTGTGTCTGCATTCTTAGCACAAAGCAAGTTCTCAGTGTGGGTTGCACTCTGCCAGAGTTGTCCATTGTCTCAGAGCCTGTTTGTGGTTTTTATGGACAGGATCTTGAGACAGAGTCATGGAGAGGAGGGTGTCTGGTTTGGGAACTTCAGGGTCTCATCTCTGCTTTATGCAGATGATGTGGTTCAGCTAGCATCTTCAGGCCAAGACCTTCAGTGTGCAATGGGGCAGTGTGCAGCCTAGCAGCTGGAATGAGAGTCAGCTCCTCTAAATCTGAGGCCATGGTTCTCGATCAGAAAATTGCCCTTTCCGGGTTGGTGGGGAGATCTTGCCTCAGGTGGAGGAATTCAAGGGCATCTTGTTCATGAGTGAGAGTTGGATGGAAGGGGAGATGGATTGACAAATTGGGGCCTCATCCACAGTAAATTAGGGTTGCTTCGGTCAGTCGCGGTGAAGAAGGAGTTAGTCGAAAGGTCTCTGTGTTCCAACCCTCACCTATGGTCATCAGGTTTGGATCATGACAGAAAGAACAAGACGGATACAAACAGCCAAAATGGATGCAGACTTTCTTTGTAGGGTGGCAGGGCTCAGCCTTAAAGCTCCAGTAGCCTATACTGTAGTCGGGCGGACCTCAGTCCGCTGAGGTCGGCGCATACTGGATAAGGCTCAAATGTTCGTGTGAAGATCAATTTTTACGACCGCGTACACAAACTCGGTGTCGCACAATAAACTGCCTGGCGACAGACTGTTTTGTATGCAACATCAATGTGGCAGCACGATGGCTCAGTGGTTAGCACTGTTTCCTCACAGCAAGAAGGTCCTGGGTTCAATCCCCGGTTGGACCAGGGTATTTCTGTGTGGAGTTTGCATGTTCTTCTCATGCTTGTGTGGGTTTTCTCTGGGTTTCCTCCCACAGACCAAAAAGCATTCATGTTAGGCTGACTTCAGGCCCAGGCCTCCCTTGAAAAAGAGATCTGTGACCTCAATGGGATTTGCCTGGTTAAGTAAAAGGTTAATAAAAAATTTCCTGGTCATCATTAGCTTCACGCAGACTCTCTCACTGGTACATTTTCATCTTTAAATCACTTATTGGTCTGTTGCCTTCATACATCTCCTCCTACATGTCTCTGCGTGAGTGCAGCTACAGCGTGCGCTCTCAGGACATCATTACATGCAGTGTCCCCTGAAGGCTCCGGCAAAGCTGAGCGTCCTCCCTATATGCCACTCTACGTGCGCATTCTGTGCGCACGTGTTCGCTGGCACAGCTCTGCTTTCTTACGTTAAATGCTCGCGTTTTCGCTCCAAATCCTTGTTGTAATTTGATCAGCTGCGCGTGAAGCAGGACAAACTTAGGTCGCTGATTGGTCACTTGCTGACACGCCTACTGAAATGATTGACAGCGAGTGGGACAAGCCGCTGGCTCTGCTCCAGACGAGCAACGGTTCGCTCGGCTGCTCCCGCTGCGGTCTTTTCTATCTTTATATGTTAATAAAAACTAATGAAAAGTGGGGGAAAAAACAGGGAGCGCTTTTCCTGCAGCCCACAGCCCCCCAGGAAATATTTAAAACCTCCCGCAGCCAGGTAGGACATGAATTCATTCATTTCAGTCATGGAGTGAACAGAGGAAGAAGCTTTTACTTGACTTTTGGCAAAAAAACAAAACAAAAGTCCTGATCAGCGATGAAGAAGGGGAATTTAATTCATTTGTGTAACATACAAAACAGTCTGGCGCCAGGGAAGTTTATGGTCAGACACCGCGCAAGCGTGCGCGGTCGTAAAAAAAGAGCTTTGCGCGTTCGTGCCCTGAGGGGCTACGCGGGGGCTACGCTTTTGCCACAGCGTACGTACGTCGTACAGAGGCGTATAGGCAGTACACGCAGGTCTACCGGGGGCTTGAGTGCGGACTGAACTAGGCCAAAGGTTCTTCTCCTACTCCGCTCCTGCTTCCTGGAATATCTTGCAAAAAGATCTGAAGCTCTCGACCTTGACCTCTCTAAGTGGCTTCAAACATCTGTTAAGTTCCTGGCAAGAACCAATGCAGACATGTTCCTGTTTTTAGTTTTCTACACCGATTTATAATCTAGCTGTGTTTTTTTCTTTTCACTACTTTTCCTTTTGACTGTCCTTTTGGCTGCTATTTTGTTTGGATTTGTTAAAAAAGTTTGTAAGCCTCTTTTGTGAATGTCTATTGTTGTTGTTATTCACTGTTGTCATCACTCTTTGTTAAAAAAACCAGGTCTCTATGAGTCCCATGAGGCTCAGTGGGATTAACCTGTCTAAATAAAAGTTGA
>JBBPBX010002088.1:19117-81890 GCA_038048925.1 Garcialebias charrua | reverse complement strand
TATATATATATATATATATATATATATATATATATATATATATATATATAATATATATATTATATATATATATATATATATATATATATATATATATATATATATATATATATATATATATATATATATATATATATATATATATATATATATATATATATATATATATATATATATATATATATATATATTATATATATATATATATATATATATATATATATATATATATATATATATATATATATATATATATATATATATATATATATATATATATATATATATATATATATATATATATATATATATATATATATATATATATATATATATATATATATATATATATATATATATATATATATATATATATATATATATATATATATATATATATATATATATATATATATATATATATATATATATATATATATATATATATATATATATATATATATACACACACAGTCTAATACTGTGAAGTAGTAAGGCTAGCTGCTGTTACTGCTTTCCTGGGAAGAAAATACAACCTGTCACTGGTGGAGAAAGTACTCAAACACTGTACTTAAATAAAAGTACAAATAAACAGACAAAAATGTACTCTAGTAAAAGTAGAAGTACCATATTAATGTTCTTACTTAAGTAAAAGTAAACAAGTGCTTTTAAAAATACTTTGTACTTAAAGTATTAAAGTAAAAGTACTTGCTGAATGTATCAACTAATGCAATGGTCTACAATATCATTAAGTGTGCCTATGTATATTTTCTGTAATACATTAACAGTGTTGAGTCAATTTAATGAACAATGCTGCAGATAATTCATGTTTTTATTGTGTTTACTCTGGGACACAGTTCACACTTTGACATGTGTTCTGTGTCAGAATTTCAGGGATGACCTGCAGAGTTAAATGTTATTAAGCAAAATAAGAACGAGAAATTAGTAGTCAATATTGAACAATATTTTAACTTCCTGACACCATTTTCAAAACTTGCACCTGAATGTTGAGTCATTAGGAGACATCTCTTGTCTCCTAACATCATGAACTGACACATTTTAATATTGCAGCAAGAATTTATTGTTCAAGTTCAGAACAAGTTGGTTTTCAAAGTTTTTTGAGTCCAGTCTTTTGTGAGAGAGAACCTGTCCAGTCTTTCAATAGTCTTTCAATCATATTTCAATAGTTTTTCAATAATCTTTCAATAGGGTCATAGGTGGTGTTTATCTTCTGACTGAATCTCTGGTGGAATCCATTTTGGGTGTGCTGGCGATGCTGTGGGTGCTCCCAGCTCAATGACATATATACTAGAATATACGTCATTGGTCCAGCTCTTCTTGAAGGTGGGTCTAATGTTACCTGTCCACTTTGCAGTGATTCAATGGACCAACTCCCCTCTCGACATAAATTACTTTCAAACTAACAAACAAATAAAACTGCAACGTGAATGTAACTTGTAACTCAACACATTATAGAAATGTAGTGTACAGGTAGTCCCCGACTTACGAGCGAGTTCCGTCCCTAGGGGGCGCTCGTATGTCAAAAATTCGTAAGTAGGATCACATATTAAAAAAAAAAATAATGTTTTTTTTAAACTTTTTTTTATTTTTATTTTTTTTATAAATGAATACATATACAGTACTGGACAGTCACCAAGCACTTAGCCTATCCTAACACAGTTTTTAAAGATGGAGGAATGAGTTGAATAGTCTCCCTTTCACATAAAGGGAGCAAGCTCCCTATGGAGCCTGCAGGGAGGAGGGAGACAATTCAACTCACTCCTTCATCTTTAAAAACTGTGTTAGGATAGGCTAAGTGCTTGGTGACTGTACAGTACTGTACATTTATCTATTTATTAAAAATATACAGTATATACAGTATTTTTATTTTTTATTGTTTTTTATTTATAAATAGATAAATGTACAGTACTGTACAGTCACCAAGCACTTAGCCTATCCTAACACAGTTAAGGAGTCAGTTGAATTGTCTCCCTCCTCCCTGCAGGCTCCATTCCCATAAAGGGAGCTAGCTCCCTTTATGTGAAAGGGAGACAATTCAACTCATTCCTTCATCTTTAAAAACTGTGTTAGGATAGGCTAAGTGCTTGGTGACTGTCCAGTACTGTACATGTATTCATTTATAAAAAAATAAAAATAAAAAAAATAATGAGATGCATACTCGTAAGTCCGGGACCTCGTAAGTAAGAGCGCTCGTAAGACGGGGACTACCTGTAGTAGAAAGTACAGATACTTCATATAAAATGTAGTGGAGTAAAAGTAAAAGTACCCACATTTAATTCTACTTAAGTAAAGTACAGATACATGAAAAATGTACTTAAGTCGTATTAGTTACATCCCACCACTTCAACCTGTAAAATATTCATAGAATTTCTTTTAAATTTAAATGCAATGTGAGACTGCAAAGTGTTTTATTTAATGGTACTTGCAAAGACAAAAATGATTTAGTAAGACTCAGTTTGATTTAAAACAGCAGTAACCACCTTTAATCTTTGCTCTACTCAGACTGAAGACTCAACTTTATTTCTCCACAAAGAAGTCAATCAGAGCTGTCTGCAACAGTTAAGATGTTTATCGTTTATAGCAGGGGTGTCAAAAGTTGGCCCGTCAAGCTGTCCTCATTACTATATAAAAATTTCCTTTGAAGAATCAATGTGCTTACACTCATTGATTCCACCCATTAACTTTATTGTTAGTCGGCCTGACTACCATAATTTAACTACATGGAGTAAATAATTCATCCATCCATTATCTTTTACCCGCTTCTTCCATTTTGGGTCATGGGGTCGCCGGTGCCTATGTCCAGCAATCACTGTGCGAGGGGCAGAGGACACCCTGGACAGGTCGCAAGTCCATCACAGGGTGTGTAGATTATTTATTTTTAAATAACTTTAATCTATATTTTTATATTTCATTTTGATAGACTCTCTACCATCCCTCGGCAGTTTCTTGCCACCGAATAACATTTTCCTTTGACAGAACACACTTATAAATCACAAAGCGTTTAAAAGTAAATTGTAAATATGAACTGCTTTCAGTGGTGATTTGAGCCTCTTTAAATTTAAAGTCAGCACCTCTGGAAAATAAAGAAATCATTAGGACTCAAACCTTAGATTCACCAAAATATTGAATAAATATGGAATAAATGACGACGGTCTCAAACGGGCCCATAAAATCTATGATTTTTTTTTTCACAAGTCCCACCATCTGTCAATCAATCCAGTAGGCACGCCAGCAACTGACCAATCAGCAACCTCGATTTGTCCTGAAGTGAACGCCCCTTATCTGCAGAGCTGGTGTTGCATTACGAAAGCTTTACAGTCAGAGAGATTTCAATAAGTTTACATCTTTTGTTTCATGTTAATCTACTGTAACAAACTTTTGTAAAATACACCAGAATGCAGGAAATGGCATTTACTTTAATCAAAATTCTCTGGGGGAAGACACCCAGACCCCCCCACACCACCAACGCAGCCGGTTCTGTGATGTTCTTTATATAGAATGGAAGGGTAAATAACTGTAATAAATAAATGGACTTTAAAGAAGTATTTGCATTTCATGTATTATTGCATTTGGCCTGCAGCCAGGGGCACAACTACATATTTTTGAGGTGGATGCGAAAACATCAACGGAGCACCCCCCCCCCGCTCCTTTTACCTGCCGCCTCATACAGCTTTCCTCCCTTAGTCATACACTTAGAAAATACAGTAGCAATATTACAGATTTTTTTACGTTACATATTATATCAGGTGATCATTTCAATCATAAACAAATAAGAAGATTAATAAAGTACAACTATATAACAGTAGTGGTAATCAGTGCTCAACATTTTATTCCTCTCCATCCTCACAGCTGAATGATATTAATTTTGTGTTAAGTAGGTTTAAAAATACAGCAGTCAAACCACAATAGAAATGAAACTTTAATTTAAATGATCTCCTTGTTGGATAACAATTACTGACTGGACATTTCATCTGATCTGACTTACCAGATACATCACAACACACACCACTGTAGTGATATTAAATAAGACATTTAAACTCAAGTGTCCCTCTGCCAAAAAGGTTGGTAACATGGGTCACCAACCTTTTTGAGTCTAAGGGATATAGTGACACTGAGGACTAATTTGTCTGATACACACATAAACTTGTACAACTCATCTTTAATTAAAGAATCAATAATAAATGTACATATGAGTGAATAAATTGTAGCACTGCATTGGAACATAGCTGGGAACTGCCACCACAACAGTTTATCTTTCCTGTGTTATTATTTCCTGAGTTTTATTTAGGTCATTCTTACACTTGTGTGTGGATACGTGTGTGTGTGACATGTATCAAATATTCATAAAAATATTAAACAAATCACATCTATAGGGGAGGCAACAGTTATTTAACAGCCAAATATGGGACAATTCCTATTAGGCTAGCTTTAGCTACCCTGAATATTTTACAACCCTCCTGTCCTGCTCATACACTGACTGTACTTACCTTATTTTTCTTTATCTTATTTTTTAACCACATTGAAAGGCTTTTTTTCATCCTGCCAACAACTTCCTTCTCCCTTTTTCTGTTTTGCGCCCTGGATCGTTTTTTTTCCTGCCACTCCAAAGTCAAGTGCACGAGTGAAAAAAATAAATAAATAAACAACGCGCCTGTGTGCGTTCTCTTAGGGGCGCATGTTCACAGCCACCTGTGTGTGAAGGGAGAGCGATAGGAGGAGGGAGGTGAGGGAGCAGGGGGAGCGTCTAATCAGTGCTGTTCCCCTGTTATTGTCATTTCATGCAGTTAAAGAAAATGCCTGCTAGAAAAACATTTTTTCTAGAGACGGTTTTTGGCGCCCCCTGTAGTGCAGCACCCCTATGCCTTGCATAACCTGCATAGTGGCTATTTGCGCCACTGCCTGCAGCCCTCTGATATATTTTTAATTTGGCCCTCTCAGGGAAAAAGTTTGGGCACCCCTGGTTTATGGTCTTTCCACTGAACTCTATTTTTAATAATTTGAACTATCCCTTTAACCTCTTTTACCCAGATAAACAACAACAACAACAAAACAGTCTTGATTATATGACGTAGTGGACACAGAGAGCTCTGTTAATACGAGCCACACAGCTCTGGCTGTTTGCTGGGAGGTGGTAAACAGAGTCAGATCCCTCACAGGTCCTGGACTGAGGCCAGCAGGGTCAGAGATCCTCTTCCACCCCCCCACCAACAAATACTAGAATATAATATGCTTCACCAAGAGGACTTTCAAGCTGCTGAATTCCAACTCTGACACTTGTGACTCAGCTTTTGCAGACTTCTGTCCTCTTTGACGCTCACATGTTTTGTTTGTAACTTTGTGGTTTGTTTTTCTTCTAACGTCAGTGACTTTCAGCATGCTGAAGTCCCAGAAGAAAGCCTCTTTAAGCGGGAGCACATTTTTGGACGGTGGTTCCAGAGAGGAGCAGGACCCTCCGCCTCCACTCCGCAGCTACCTGTGGTTGACCATGCTGGCGTGTTTTTGTCCTGCATGTCCTGTCAACATCGTGGCGCTGGTCTTCTCTGTCATGGCAAGTTTCTTCTTTTAACCAGATTTTATTCATAAATATATTATTTGTCTGTTTAAAAAAAAAAAGAAAGAAAATATAGAGTTGTTGCTCGAGAGACTTTAAATGTTTCAGTGAGCTCTAACACTAAGATGTAACACACACACACCTGCTCTGCCCATCAAACTCATCTGCATTCCTCGTCTTCTATTTCAGAAAGGAATGATGAATATTAAATTTAAGGCAAACTACAACATTCTGTTTATCAATGGTTTAAGGCATGAAATAATCAACAAGAGTTTAATTTTCATGTAATAAAATCACTAAATTCAGGTTTTTAACTAATTAAATGCTTCAGCTGGGCATTTAATGGTGAAATACTTTAATGTTGAGAAGAGGTTTTATCATGACCTCTCTTTTTATTTTCCCAGTCTAGAAAGAGTTACTACCAAGGTGACTATGATGGTTCCAGGCGACTGGGCAGGAACGCCTTCTACGTCTCTGTTGCTTCAATCCTCATCGGCCTCCTCGTCATCGTCATCACCTGCATCGTCCATTTTACCACAGTACGTCTGCAGCTCCGCTTGTTTACTAGAACTACGTGCTTCATGTCCTGGCATTGCAGTTGATTTGACAGTAAAAGTTTTTTTTTTAACTTCAAACAATGAAACTTAATAAACTAGTTGGACTTTTCTGAAGTGGGGTTCTGTGGAGAGGTTATAAACAGTCAACATGTTACCTGTTGCTCTCAGAGTAACTTCATTTTGTGGAAACAAAGATAAATTTGGACCAGACTGACGAGCTGAAGTTGAGCAGGTTCAACCCAAAAAACTTTTTTTTTTTTTACATTGTATGTGTACAGTATTTTGTTTTAATTCTAAATAGATTTCTTTGGTTATCGAAGTTGACTCATTATCGTTTAAAATCTAAAACGTATTGCAATATGTGGCATCTAAAGCTAAATAAATTCATTTGAATTCCTTTTTGAAATATTTGTGTCACATGAATGACCTACATCACCTTCATTGCAAATAAAAATTATAACATTCTATTAAAATTACTGTACATTGGTATAGAACTTTAAAATTGTGTTCACATGAACCGCTTATATAAATACATTTTTAAACTGAAGTTGTTTTAGGACAGCAGCAGTCCACCCTGGTCTCTGCTACATTCAAATTTATCCATTTGGTAGAAATACACATTGTTTCAAACTGAGGTTGTCCAAAGAGTTATCTACTGCATGTAAGACACCTATAACCTGTTCACAAACGCTGCTTAAAATACTAAATAATATCTTCCGGTTGTACCATGTTTCCATTATTACAGACACATGCTTTTACTTGAGACCTGAACAAGAAAGCAAATGTAAGCTGTAGGACATAACTGCAAGATTATATACATATTTTATATCGTTCTCTTTTGATTGCAGATGGAATAATAACACCGTGGGAAGGAAGACGAGGAGAGAACAAGCATGAAGCACTTTTGGTTTGTCTAGACTGCCTCAGGTGATCGAATCACCACTGTCCACCTTTTTATGGATTTGATCTTAAACTAAAATGTAGTTTTTTTAGAAACATGAAGAAAATCCACAAGTTTAAAAAGGCTTTTGCCTGACTATGGATGTGTCATGAGTATTGTTTTAAATTATATTTTTATATATATATATATATATATATATATATATATATATATATATATATATATATATATATATATATATATATATATATATATATATATATATATATATATATATATATATATATATATATATATATATATATATATATACATATATATATATATATATATATATATATATATATATATATATATATATATATATATATACACATATATATATATATATATATATATATATATATATATATATATATATATATATATATATATATATATATATATATATACATATATATATATATATATATATATATATATATATATATATATATATATATATATATATATATATATATATATATATATATATATATATATATATATATATATATATATATATATACAGGTAGTCCCCGACTTACGAGCGAGTTCCGTTCCTCCGAGGCGCTCGTAAAGCGAAAATTCGTAACTTGGAACGGCCGCCACGTGTCTCGTAAGTCCGGAATTTCGCTCGTAAGTTGGAACGGTTTTGCTAGCGCGACTACAAACACTCGTTTTTCATCGAAAAACTGCTTACGAGTGCATAAAAATGATCGGAAACGTGTGTCCACATGTTTAGCTAACGAACTGTGGTGAAAAAACACAGAAAAACTCGGTATTTTTTGCGTTTTTTCCAAAAATTCGCCAGCTCGTAAGTCCGGAACCTCGTAGGTCAGAGCGCTCGTAAGTCGGGGACTACCTGTATATATATATATATATATATATATATATATATATATATATATATATATATATATATATATATATATATATATATATATATATACAGGGGGTCCCCGACTTACGAGCGAGTTCCGTTCCTACGAGGTGCTCGTAACACGAAATCTCGTATGTCGGAACCCGAAACACGTGTTGCTCGTAAGTCCGGATTTTCGGTCGTAAGTCGGAAAATTTATGCTAGCGCTACTACGAACACTCGTTTTTCATCACAAATGTTCATACTAGTTCATAAACATGCTCAGAAACTTGTTTCCAAACGGTTAGCTAACACACTTTCATCTAAAAACACATAAAAGTGCTGTATTTTCTGTATGTTCTTTACAAATTTACTGTTCGTTAGTGAGCTCGTAAGTCCGGAACCTCGTCGATGCACTCGTAAGTTGGGGATTACCTGTATATATAGTGTAAGATGGATTTATTGCAAAAACTCAAATCAAACTCTTTACAGTACTTTTATAAAACAAATGGAAAATGAGAAAAATGTCAGATTCCTGCTTTCTGCTCTGTTTTTGACCCAAAGGCAGCAGGAGGGTTAATGACAGGCCTTCATGCTGATTACATCTTAGCAGATAAAGAGCTGAGCTTCACCATGAGTCTTCGCTGGATCGCTGAACGCCACATGGTGATGTTGATGGTACAACTCCCAGACAAACCTCCTGAGATTACTTTAGAAAATAACTTTTTCTGACCTGTGTTCTGTTGTTGAACCTTTGTGTTGTCCTGGAGCATCCTCACTGAGGATCTACAGACTCCCTCCTGAGAACCATTAGAACATTTCAGCTCAGTCTGTCTCTACTTGCCTGCTCCCACTACATGGCCTGTATCTGAAAGAACTTACCTGGAACTATGAAAACTCTCACTTTCACATCTTCACTCCTGGAATCCTGACTCTCTCCTTTTAGAACCAACAAACACAAACTATAAAAAAAAAAAAATAAAATGTTTTATACAATACTTGCCCACCAACTTCTTACCTGGACTGCTCTAACCATCTTCTGTTCCCTTCCTGCAGATGAGTAATTCCCCTCTCCTCATTTCTCATCCCCTTCAAAATAAAAGCACCTAAAAAAAAACCAGTTTTTTAAATATGTGAATCTCTTCGGCTCTGTATTCTGAACATTGGGACAAAAATGTTTTTCAATTATGATAAAAGGAACCAAATTAAATCAGTTTTCCAAACATGAAGGCGTTCTACTGCTTTTCTTAAAAAAAAAAAAAAAAAACCAACAACAAACAACAACAACAAACAAAAAAACTTCAAGGACTGACGGTGCTGTTCCACTTTTCTATTTGTATGTTTTGGTGACATTTTAATTTAATAACAGTTTGTGGACTTTCATTGCTAAATGATAGTCTGCTAAGCTAATTTCAAATGACTGCAATTCAACAGTTGAGCTCAAATTTGGTGCATTGGTGAGAATGAACCTCATTTCCCACAGTTTTAAGGAAAATGTTACTACAACATTTGGTATGGTGGTAGCTGGGAGTGATTCCTAACACAAAGTGAAGTCAAATCCAAATTTTCAATGTGGTAGCTCTCTTCAAAGTTTCTCCAGGAACTTTTCTAGTGTGAATTTATTGTTTCAGTGTTTTTTCCCAACCAATTCCCAGTCACAGAAGTAGTTACGTGTAGTGTTTGTGTAGTGCTGTTACTGAGAACAGGTGAGTAAATGTCCAGTTTTTTAGAGGTTCTAGCCTGCGAAGGCTAGGATTTCCCTCAATCTTTTTTTTAAATAGAAATCATCTAGTACTTTTCAATCATCCTTTCTTTAAGGAGGTGAACACTTAAAAAAAAAATACTGTAAATTTTAAAATCATGTAAAATTAACACCAAACCTTTGTCCCGGTCAGCAGCTTTGCAGCTGCAGAGCACTACTAAAATTAAAGCAGACGCTAAAACATCCAGACAAGACTGTAGTTTATATCAAAGTGTTCCTGTAACCTCCAGTTTTTGTGAGAGTAAATAAGAAGCAGAAGTTTCTGGTTGAGGTCTAAATGACTGAGAGAGACCTGCTGCTTGATAAAACTGTGAATTGGAGCTAGCTTCAAAAGGTCTGAGGATTTTATTTGTTACCAGAGCGGAGGGGTGGAGCTGTGCAGCTGCACTAATCTCACATTCATCAAACAGCCACTAACAAAACCTTTGGTGTTTCCTCACCACAAAGCCGCTGTCAGGAAGTTCACCGATGAACACTTCAGCACCGTCTTCTTTATTTCAAAGCTGAAGTTTGGAAATAAAAGAACATTGAGGATTATTGCAATTTAATATTAATATTCTTCAACTTCTCTTTGCCATTGTCCCATAAAGCTTAAACTGGTGAAGAACTTGCATGGGCAACAGTTATTGTATGCTCAGTCGCACCCATCTCAACCAAGCTTGTAACTCCATCAGCGTGCTCACAGGTGTCCCGGTCTCTCTCACTGTTCTCCTTTATGCTCAGTTTGTGAGGACGGTCTGCTCTTGGTAGATTTACACATGGCCCATATTCCTTCCATTTCTTGATGACACGTTTAACAGAACAGGAGATGTTCAGGGCCTTTTCTATCCATGCCCTGATTTATATTTTTCAATGTACAGGTAGTCCTCGACTTACGACGGTCTCGAGTTACGACGTTTCGTGGTTACGACACGCATCTCCAAAAAAAAATATATATATATATCTATATAAATATATTTTGATTTTTTTTATTTTGAAGCCAATTTACGCAGTTTCCGGTTTCGTTTTACTAGCTGCTGAGGCTACAGCTTGCCCTGTACTCTCTGTACTCTCTAAAAAAAGCTAAGTCTGGTCCTCTGGACATTCAAAAAACAAAACAAAACTTGTTGGACCATGCTGGACATGCAGCAACTGTGGAAAAGTAGCTGTTTTATGGACGGCGGTTTTACAACGTAAACAAATGGAGAATCCGGAGGAGGGACGGAGGAATGGAGGAGGCTTCACCAGCAGTCCAGAGTAGGAAATTAACTATTTTTTCACTTCATTATGGCTCTGAAATGTATGTCTTTTGCTAATTATGTAGGGTACTATGTTAGGATAGGCTAAGTGCTTGGTAAAATACAGTACTATACATATAAGGTGGAGTTTGGACGTATGTTCCGACTTACGCCGAAATTCACTTTACGACGCAGCGCAAGAACGGATCTCCGTCGTAAGTCGAGGACTACCTGTATGTAGAGTCAGAGAGTCAGAGTGTCTTTATTGTCATTTGCACCGCATGTAGTACATGTGATGAAATGAGATTATGTACACAGGGTCCCAGTTACATCCAACAACAAAATGTAAGAGAAAAACAGTAATAACATCTAGGATATAACTAAGAAAAACATCCAACTAGAAATACACTAAGCCCTAGAGTAATAGAAAAACATCATTACAAACAGCAGCACGAACATGAGTCTTTATGAGCAGATGGTCACAGATGAACACAGCAACAAGAAAACAGATCAGCATCAGCATGATGTGATATTTCACAGTGATTATTCTTATTATTTATTTATTCATGAGTCTAACAGCCTCAGGGTAGAAGCTGTTCCTCAGTCTAGTGGTTCTACATTTGATGCTCCTCAACCTCCGTCCTGAGGGGAGTGGGGCAAAGAGTGTGTGTGCTGGGTGAGTGAGGTCTTTCATGATGCAGGTGGCTCTTTTCCTGCATCTCGAAGTGTAAATGTCTGTGATGGTGGGGAGACTGACTCCAACAGACTTCTGTGCAGCCTTCACCACTCTCTGTAGAGCTTTCCTCTCTGCAACTGTGCAGCCTCCATGCCACACGTTGATGCTGGAGCACAGGATGCTCTCCACTGCACACCTGTAGAAGGAGGTGAGAACTGGGCTGCTCAGACCAGCTCGTCTCAGCCGTCTGAGGAAGTAGAGTCTCTGATGACCTTTCTTGATCAGGCTGGTGGTGTTGTTGCTCCAGCTGAGGTTATCATTCATGTGTACACCCAAGTATTTGTAGCTGGAGACCACTTCCACTGCAGATCCACTTATGTTCAGTGGGGTGTGGGTGTGTTTGTTCCTTCTGAAGTCCACAATCATCTCCTTTGTCTTCTTCACATTCATGTGAAGATTATTCTCTTTGCACCAGCTCTCCAGGTGTTCCACCTCCTGTCTGTAGCTGGACTCATCATTGTTTGTGATGCATCCCACCACCGCTGTATCATCTGCAAACTTAACAATATGACAGCCTGGATGTGTGGCTGTACAATCATATGTGAGCAGAGTGAACAGAAGGGGGCTCAACACACATCCTTGAGGAGAGCCAGTGCTGAGGGTTATGGTGGAGGAGGAGAAGTTGTGGATCTTCATTATAATCTCAGAGTTGAATTAAGAGGATCGCTGAATTTATAAGACTGAGTGTGTTGTAGCTCTTCAGACTGATGAAGTCTTTTGGATGAAAAACGAAACATTTCAACAAAAAGAAATCACCCAGAGGACCTGACTTAACTTTGATGGAGAATCACTGAATATTTATGTAATCACATATTTAACATTGTATATTTTTATTTAACTGGTATTACACTGTAGAAATCTGATTTAGCTTTGTTATAATTTGTTTTGTTTTGTTGTAAAAGCCAATTTACATGGACCACTATTGATTTATGGCAGCAATAAAAGCATAAAATATCCAAGAGGATGAATACTTTTTATACATGAGTGAGAGTCACTTTAACAATCTGAATGAAGTCTGAAAACTGAGAGATATCTGACAGCTCAAAAACCTTTGAAGTGCCTAAAAGTACTTATTTCCTTGATTTTAATGGTACTACTGTATTGCCAGAAACCCTTTGATCCTGAGTGCTGGGGTCAGATCATCTGCTGCTCACAGTAACAGATTGTTTTACTCGGAGGTCTTGCAGTAGCAGTTCCCTGCTGTGCATCAAGCATGTGTTAAAAAGTGAACAGAAAAGCAAAAATAGCTTTAAAGCATGCTGTCATTCTGGTTTTCAGCTAATTTGATCGTTATAATTTCAGTATTTATAAAGTCTTGTCTTCTGAAGGTAAAATAAAGTTATTTCTCCTGCAGCCTGGTTTGGTCTAACCACAGGGATAATGTAAATTATGTCAGACTTTAAGTTTTCTACTCTGCAATATATAAAGTGATAGTTTTGATCTTCTGAAATGAGTCTGTTGAAATTATATGAACAATAAATATGTTATCAGTTGTAGATAGCTCTTTGAACAGCATTAATTTGGAGAAACAGCCTCATTGTGGTTCATGCAAACCCCATTTCATCCATTTTTATATCGTCACCAGTTCGGTGTCACATGGCTGACATGAAATTCTTTGGTTTTCTGTGAGTCAAAATAGCAGTAAAGGTTTGAGCTGTCGCTTTGAAAAGGAATTTTATTTTGCTCATAATTGTGAGGTTTAGGGTTATTTTTCATTTCTTTGTATTCTGAATATTTTTCAGGTTATGTTTTACATGTTTAAGTTGGTGTTTCCTAGGGTTAGGGTTAACTTTGGCACATCCCAACACTTAAAAATTGTTATTTATGAATGGATAGATCAAAGCATAAGATAAGTGAATAATTATTAAGTCGTGCAGGGCCACTGTCCTGCATGTTTTAAATGCCTCCCTGCTCCAACACGCCTGATTCAAAGGTTGAATCACCTCTTCATATTCTGCCTGTTTACTAACCATTGATTCATATCAGGTGTTGGAGCAGAGAAACCTCTAAAACATGCAGGATAGTGGCCCTCGAGGACCAGGACTGGACACCTGTAAACATTTTAACAAATGTAAAAACATCAAATCACATCAAATTCAACATTCTTATCAATTTTTTAAACACAATTTTGAAATATGTCATTTATCTTTCAGCAAATGTCATGCATTATTATTGAAGTTGAAAATCCTTTTTCGATTTTCATAGTTTTTCTTCTTACACTATTCTTACACAAACTGAAAACAACTTTCAGCTTTTTATTTATTGGCATGTAATGAAACGATTGTAACATGTTACAGAGTTTGTCCTGCACCTATGCATCCTGCGCAAAGATGTTTGCAGTGCAGAGACGCCATGGCACATCACAAAGCTGCTCCAAATGTTTTACTGTATGTAAAGATCAGATCAGCACTTTGTTTGGCCTTGTTGATGTTTTAAGTGCTCTATAAATAAAATGGTATGGTATATTGTGCTGAGCTCTGCAGTCAATCCGATTCCCAAACCCAGCAGCATTAAACCACGTCGGCTGTGTTTTAAGGAATGTTTAATAGACTATATTCTGTCTAAATGACTTCAATAAAACATATCCATTGAAAAACATTTTAGCTTTAGTTGGACACTTTCACGAGCCTTGAACTACAAACTGAAACTAGGGACACGTCCTTGTTGTCTCATGTCCTGCAACATGGGTTAAATAAATACGATTTTAGGGACAGACTTCCTGCTCTGTCACACTTTCAAATAAAACTGTGGTGATGTGACTCTGGAACCTGCAAGAAAGGTCCAAGAAGATGAAAGGACAGAAAGCGACGATTCAGGGAGTCATGATCCCGAGTCCACTTTAGGTTCAACTCCTGACACATCTCTGTTTTCCTGCTGGTGCTATTTAAAAACAGCCCATTCCACCTGTTTTCAGACATTTCAGCGCTCTGACAATGAGCCTCGTGGACTCTGATGACGCTAATTACACCTACATAACACACAATCCCCTCCATGGGAGCATATCTGCTTCTGTGCAGGTGGAAATCAAAGCAGTCCTCCCAAAGAACGGGGCTTCACGCCATCTTTCAGAACTACTTGTAATGCACTTGAATAAATCAGTTTTGGCAGTAATCTTGCTCTTTTATCTCTCATTAGTTGAAAGGAAATTGCAACCCCACCGTAGCACAGCCTCTTTGATGTCACTCCAAAGCCCGACTCAAGAGGACGAGATGAAAAATGAGTGCAGGGATTAGGTGATTTGAAAGATTCCTGAGAGATTATCGAGGGATGGAGGTAGACTTTGTGACATGAAGCTGATTACTGTGCTGTGTGAAGAAGGAAATTATTCGACCAGGCTCACGTTCAGGTTTTCTTTTTTTCATGCTGCATTAAAACACCTTTTGATGTCTCTCTTTGCAAGACAATCGTGTTATTATTTTCCAGTTTGCATTCCAGTTAAGTCACCTGTAGCTGTGGGGCTGTGCTGCCATGAACATGAACACTGCTGGCCATTCTGTTTGGAGAGCAGTCCATGACTCACATGAAGTGCTCAGAAATAGGCCACTCCAACGAGCTGGCTCCATTAGCAGCAGTCTGCGTGCACAAAGACCTCATGACACGTTCCTTCTATTGAGGAGCTTTATGCTGTTTGAATACATGAAAGATGAGCTGAACTGTGGGAGCAGGGGGAGAAAGTGAAACGTGTTTAGGTAAATATCACAATTTATAGGAGAAATTCTACTTTCAGTCTACATTTTTTTTCTATATCAATTTGAAATACACGTTTTATTGTGAAATGTGCTGTCAAACAATCGTTTACACATTAGCTATTATCCGTCAAATCTCCAAATTTGTCTGTTCAGATCTGTTCGAGTGGGGTTTTGTAGAAAGATTGTTCAATCCATTATCTTTACCCGCTTCTTCCTTTTTGGGTCACTGGTGCCCATGTCCAGCAGTCACTGTGCGAGAGGCGAGGGACACCCTGGACAGGTCTCCAGTCCATCACAGGGACACATAGAGAGACAAATAAGAAACAACCATTCACTCACGGACAATTTAGAGTTATCAATCAGCCTAGCATGTTTTTAATCTGTGGGAGGAAACTGGAGTGTGATGGACCAAGTTGAAAAGCAAGAGCAGTCACAGGAAGTACCGTAATAGAAAAACTGGGTTTTATTTTAACCCCAAAAGATTATGTTTTACAAAAAAGACTGCTGAGCTCATAAAAGAGGTCAAAAGAACAAAACTGAACTCAGGCAAAAATGTGAACAAACTGGCTGCACAAACAAACATAACTGACCTCCCCAAAGAATGACACACAGGGGTATATACTGGCTGATCAGACCATTACACACATTAGCGGTAACTACGGTAAACAGAATACGATCACTAACTACAACAACCAACACAGTGCAGCTAAGTTTGACAATAAACTAAACACCAAAAGTGAAAATTAAAAATATTAAACTTTAAATAGAAATATTCACTTAAATACAAAAGCTCTTTTTTAAATAAAGAAAAACAAGTGTGCTAAGGCCTGGTCACCATTTTTTGTCTGGCAACCCCCAGGGATCAAAACAGGTAAGAACCGGTAAAAGAAACAACAATTACAGTAATCACAAGCACAAACAAAATTAGCCGAGTTCATATAAATACATAAGTAAACTAAATGTGTGCACTTACAGATAGAACAAATGTATCTAAGCCATCCAGTAAACATTTTATTGCAAACTAAAGTGTTGTGTTTGTAAGAAAAATAAATGGTGCATATAAGAATTACTGACTTTAGAGTATGGTCATGGGTTTGGCCATCACAGGGAGTATCTTGAGAAAACCCACACAGCATGAGAACATGCAAACTCCACGCAGAAAGACCCCCGGCTGGGATTTGATTTGGTGACCTTCTCGCTGACAGGTAAGAGCTCTACCAACTGAGCTACTGCGCCATGCATAGAAAGGTTATCAACAATTAATATCTTACTTATTGTACACTTAGAACAGCCTCAGTTTGGACAATTAGAGATTACAGTATTGATGGAACACGCTAACAGCTAGTCTGAAAGAGCATTACTGCTGTCTCAAAACAACTTAGTCTCAAAGGCTTCATGAAAACTATTTTATTAACTTTTACACCTTGATCAATTTCTCATTAAACAACTTTTCCAGCATAAGTATTGTTATTATTTCGCCAGTAGTGCTACAGAAAGCTGTTGCATCTAGTTGCACATGCAAATACCCATACAACTGTATATTAATACATTTGTTATACAAAAATAATGGCGATATAATGGTTTATAACATTTGTATGAACCATTGTACAAGATCTTCAGTGTATTTTATAATACAGGCAAACTACCTGACGGTTTTGTTACATATATTTTCATGGCACTGCCGAAGAAGCCTGGGGCAGAGGATTGTAAAGACCACAGAACCATCAGTCAGATGAGCCACAGTGTAAAACTTCTCCTTATGGTCATCATCTAAAGTGGGTGTCAAAGTCAAATACCGAGGGCCAAAAAAACAAATTATACAAGCCAAGGGCTGGACTGGTTCAATGTTTATTAAAAGGGGGAGATATAAGAATTGTTTTCTTCTTTCTGAACTCTTTTCATTCAATGTTTTCTTTTAGATTAATTTGTTTTATTTTGTCTCTTTTAAATAAATGAATAAATGAATAAATGAATTAAATAAAATATTAAAATAGCTTTACATCTGCTAAGTTCTTGGCATAAATCAACACAGACATGTTCCTGTTTTTAGTATTTTACATTGTTTTATAATGTAGCTGTTTATGTTTTGTTTTGTATTTCTAATACGGTTTTCTTATTATTTTTAATTAATATGCTTTTTTATGAATGTTTACTGTTGGCTGCAAGTATCAAGCTGCAAAATCCTTCATTTTCTACAGCTGATAGCTGTTGGTCATTAATTATGATGAAGTTTAGCAACTTCTCGGTGAACATTCGTGCTCCGTAGCTTGGAGAGCATCCTGTGCTCCAGCATCAACGTGTGGCATGGAGGCTGCACAGCTGCGGAAAGAAAATCTTTGCAGAGAGTGGTGAAGGCTGCACAGAGATCTGTTGGAGTCAGTCTTCCCACCATCACAGACATTTACACCTCCAGATGCAGGAAAAGAGCCACCTGCATCATGAAAGACCCCACTCACCCAGCACACACACTCTTTGCCCCACTCCCTTCAGGACGGAGGTTAAGGAGCATCAAATGTAGAACCACTAGACTGAGGAACAGCTTCTACCCTGAGGCTGTTAGACTCATGAATAAATAAATAATAAGAATAATCACTGCAAAATATCACATCATGCTGATGCTGATCTGTTTCTTGTGCTGCTGTGTTCATCTGTGACCATCTGCTCATACAGACTCATGTTCGTGCTGCTGTTTGTAATGATGTTTTTCTATTACATTAGGGCTTAGTGTATTTCTAGGTGTTTTTCTTAGTTATATCCTAGATGTTAGATGTTATTACTGTTTTTCTCTTACATTTTGTTGTTGGATGTAACTGGGACCCTGTGTACATAATCTCGTTTCATCACATGTACCACATGCGGTGCAAATGACAAGAAAGATTATCTGACTCTGACTTAAGCGGGACGCCACTCTCGCTGAACCAAAAGACAAGCATCCCTACCCGGCCAGCCGCATCCCTGTCTCGGTGGAGGGACAGGCTGAGAGCGGCTGACTGAAATCAGAGCGCCCGCCCTAGATTGAACAAGAAAAACACACGGCTGAAGCCACGTAGCTCAAATGCTCAAATGTTTACTGGGAAGTTGCTAAACTTCATCGTAAGAAATCTGAAAGTTATGCACCATAACTCATGTTCCCTGAAGGAAGGGAACGAGGTGCAACATATGCTATGGGAATTGCGCCCCCGCGCAATTACCTGAAGGAATACATTCACGCCTTTACGGCAGGGGCGTCAGCGTCACGCCAGAGGCCCCGCCCTCTGGGTACTTAAGCCGCTGACGCCCATTCATCATTCTCCAAGATGCACTTCACCGAGCTTTCAGCATTGAAAAGGGCCAAGTATGTTGCACCTCGTTCCCTTCCTTCAGGGAACATGAGTTATGGTGCATAACTTTCAGTTCCCTTTCAGTCATGTCTCTCGGTGCAACATATGCTATGGGAACGTAATTCAATCACGCCCTTGAAATGCTCAGTAAAATGCATGCTAGTGTGAACGTCTGCCTCTATTCAGCAGGCATCTCAAGGCTGCTTTCTACTGTGTGTTAGAAAGGACAGCCTGAGTGACATCACACGCAGTAACATCCAAACTGTAATGCTTTGCAAAAGTGTTTAATGAGCTCCAGTTCGCAGCAGCACAAATGTCTGCAACTGGTACACCCTTGAACAGTGACCACGAGGTGGCCAAGCCCCGAGTAGAGTGAGCGCGCACTCTAGAGGGCACCTGTTGACCTTTGCTACTGTATGCCCTTTTTATGGCCTCAGTCACCTAGTGTGAGAGGTACTGCTTTGATAGGGCCTTTCCGGTAGCAGGTGCTGCAAAGCACACAAATAGTTGATTTGTTCTTCTCCATTCGGCTGTTCTCTGGATGTAAGTGCTTAAAGCTCTCACAGGGCAGAGAGCCTTCAGCCTTTCCTGTTCATGAGTGAGGACAGGAGCAGGTGGAAAAGAAGAGAGATCAAACTCCAGACTTCTGTGGTTTAGAGTCAAGACCTTGGGGATATATGCGGGATTAGGCCTTAGGGTGACCTTTGACCCATCAGGGGCAAACCTGGTACACATTGGGTGTACGGACAAGGCATGGAGGTCACCCACACGTTTCGTCGAGCAAAGAGCCAGGAGAAGAGCGGACTTATAAGATAATAAATCTATCTTAATGTCGCTCAGTGGTTCGAATGGGGGATCACAGAGAGCCCCCAAGACCAGACTAAGATCCCATCCAGGGGTCAAGATCCTGCTGGGGGGTCTCTTTCTCAGCACGTCCTTCATAAATCTTATTATGAGCGGATACGCGCCAGGCATCCTGCTCCCCCAGTCTTCGTGACAGGCCGAAATTGCTGATAGGAACACCTTAATTGTTGAAAAAAAAAACGACCTTTCTCTAGCAATTCCTGAAGAAAGGTGAGGAGCTGAGCCAGGTCACATGAATAAGAAATAATATTTCTTTCTGTGCACCAGGCTTCAAAAATACATCATTTCCGGGCGTAAAGAGACTGAGTTGACATAGCTCATGCATTTTGAATGGTATTTACCACATTCTCTGGCAGGCCTGAGGCTACCAGCTTGTCCCTTTCCGCCACCAAACTGAAATTTGCCACAGCTCTCAGCCTAAGTGGCGAGACTGTTCCTTCTGGTGACGTGGAGGGTCCCTGTAGAGGAGCAGGTGGTAGAACCAGCTCTCCCTCAAGGGCCCTAATTCCTGTGGTCCCTTGAAGGTCAACCACGTTAGGGAGAGGACCTTCCTGCAGATGTACCGCCCTACTGCTCTGATCAAGAGTGTTTCGTGGCAGAGGCTATCTGTTGTCATTATTAGACAAAAGCGGGACAGAATGTCTGTTTTTCCTCTTTTTGTTGGGGGTCATGGATCGGAGGGGTTGCAAGTTTTGTAAACGAGCAGATATCCTGGCCCCAGCCCGTTTCCTGGTTGGGCCTGGTTTACTGGTCTCCGGCCTTAAAAGGGTCCTGGAGCCTGAAAAACCACCGGTGGGCTGTGTTTCACCCGGTGAGGGTACGTCGTTTAAGAGCAGAACTGAGTCAGCACATGGAACGTGGTCACGTGCTGCAAGATCACTGCTTGAGCATTGCGTGTCGCCCACCACGGATAAGGGGGCAGCTTCAGCATGAGAATGTGGAGATGGTCCTTTGTGCTGAGCAGACTTTATATTGGTTGGTGACAGAGAGCTCAGTCCTCTTCGATTAAAAGGAAGAGGAGTCTGATTCAGCCCTGGCTTGTTTACACACACTGCAGTTTCATCACAACTGCCTTTGTGAACGTGTGAAGCTGGTGTTAGCCTGCGGGCTTCTGCCGTGCCCCCCCGTCCCTTACTGGGAACCGTTGAATAGGTGGCCAGGAAGGTGGGTCGTCAGATTCTGTCGGCGCGCACCCCTGGAGCGCGGACGTGTCACGGGTTTGTTTGGTTTGTGTATTGTCCGCCCCGTGGTTTACAATGGAGCAGGGGCCGGAGCACGTGACCCCCCTCACCTGTCTCTGTGAGGAGTGTCGGGCCTGTTTGCAAGTGCCTCTGGGCCTGTCTGTTGCAGACAGAACCGAGGCACCCTGCTGGGGTTTATTGATTAGGCTAACACCCCGTGAGCCATGAGGGAGGGGGGAGGAGATGGCCCCTTCCCTTTATGTCGGATGGCAGGACTGAGGGACCCGTTCTGCTGATGTTATTGGGTTTGTTGTTTGTTTTTTTGAGAGTCAAGAAAACAGAGAGGGGCTGTTTTTTTAAGCTTTATTCGTGCTTATGTGTAATGACATATTTGACTTTATGTCACTCACAGCAGAAAGAACATGATTTGTGTCTAAAACAAAGTCACCAGCTTTTTGTACCGTACTGTACTGTCCCTCCGGGAGGTCAGTTAAGGTTAAGGTCATCCATAGATGGCATATTGCGATGAAAGTCTGGACATGAAAAGATAATTTCCTGTACCGCGTGGGCGGGTGATCGTGTAAGTTAAGAAGCGGCCCTGGTTCATCAGGCACGCTTCCGTTTGGTGTCCCGATTCGCAGAGGAGGTTCTGTACCGGTCCGCCTGGCGGGGAACAAATCTGTTTTTACTCCAGGCGTGTTCGGTCCGAGGTGGACCTGGCGGTGGTCTCTGCCGGTGCTCGACCTCGTACGCCGGCCGCTTTTGCGGTGGGGCACGTGTGGCTGAATGGTGTCGAGGCTGCGGTGCTCTGCTCCCAGCTGACTCCTTGGGGGGGGGCGAAGGTTCTCCTGGGGATGCCCACTCGGAGAGCTTCAGCCTGTTTGCGCCTCTGGTCCAGCCTGGTCTGAATTCGATCCAGCGCTTTTCCAAAAAGTCCCGTCGGTTCTATCGAATGGTGGAGAAAAGGAATTTTCTGTCCCTCCGGGAGGTCAATTAAAGGGGACCACACTTGCAAAAATTCACTTTTTAATGTTTTTTTACTCAACTTTGGGTATTTACTTCATAAAAAACAGTCCTTGTGCCAAAAAAATGCACCCAGTGGTTTATTTACTCTAAGTAGATTTATTTTACTGTGATACAAACGGTTCGTTTTAAAATACTCTCGCATGTTACGTCACAAGCGAGAGAGGACAACCCACCACAACCTGAGTCCAGCCCCTCACCTAGCAACCCCTGGTTAGGCTCAACCCACTTCTGTATTAAACACATGACTGTTGTTTTTCATGATTTCATCTCATCTTTTGTTTATATGTTCTTAATTTCATGTGTACAGCACTTTGTTGCAGCTGTGTTTTTTTAAATGGCTTTATAAATAAAGTATAATTGTTATTTTTATGTTTTAGTTCAATTTTTAGTGTATTTGCGATCGCTCCCACCGCGCTGCCGGTAAAAATTAAACGAGCAGACCCCCGGCGTAGGGACCGGCGGCAACGGGACCCTCTTCTGGCGCGATGGAGCAGAGCTTCAACTGTACAGCCCGCTGCAGGCTCACAGCAGCCACCCAGCAGCGAGGACCTTCTCCTTACTGATTAATTTACGGGAGACACTTGGTGAACTTTGTGTTGTCTTGACTGGAACAGCAATAACTCCCAAAATCGCCGCGTGCAACGAGCGGAGCTGGCGAACACCGGAAGAGGAACAAGCTAACATTAGCTTCGGATTCGGGTGGTCTAATGCTAAAAGGAGCAGCAAATTGCGGCGCGCTCAGACGGGTTTCGGTAAGTTATCTTAAGCTAACACTAACAGTAAGTCAAATGAGTAATAAAAAAAGAGCTAATTTTAAAACAACAACACATTACAGATACTGGCTGTTACAGAGGGCGTAAACAGATCTTTGAAGGGCGTGGACTTCAGAACTCAGTATCAGAAACCGGTCGTTCAAAACGAAAGTTAAAAATGGCAGAATTAAAAAGGGTATAATTGATTATCTAAGAATTATTTTGTGTATTAAAATGAATTAATATTGTCAAGATAGCACACAGACATAACATAAAAATTTTAAAGACCTACATGTGGTCTCCTTTAAGGTTAAGGTCATCCACAGATGGCGTATTGCGATGACCACCTCAGCCATTCCTCTGCCTTGTGCAACAACTGCTGTCCCCATCATGCGGAGCACAAAGTCTGTTACCCTACGGCAGGGGTGTCAAACTCATTTTCACCGAGGGCCACATCGGCATAATGGCTGACCTTGAAGGGCCAGATGTAACTTATAAATGTAACTAAATGTAATCTAATGTAATGTACTTGTAAAATAAATGTAACTACCGTACTCCTTAATGTTGAATAACTCATTTATTATAACTTATTCAACTGACAATTACAGTTGCATAGAAAACATCTGTTTGCTTGTTGCTCTAACATAAATCCTTTTAAAATTTGTCAGCTTATGAAAACCCACATAACTCCATTAATGAAGGATGAAATTGTCCAAGTTAATAAAAAAAAAAAACATAAAACTGAGCTGCAAAGAACATGTATGACACATGTAGCATCTCACCCAAAAAGGCTACACACAGCCTTGCATCCAACTGTGAATGACAACAATTTGTGTGCATACACATACCAAAATAAAGGTTGACTCAGTTCACAACTATATTACCGTACTCAAGTTGTTTGGTTAGTCTTTGATGAGGAGATGCTGCCTGTCCTTGAACACACCAAGTGGATTCTCTCTCTATGATTGATCATGTTCTGAAAATGATAAACACAAAACAAAATGCAAGCACAATCATTAAATTGCACACAGTTGAAATTTTCTTCTTCTTTGTTGAATTACATTTTATTATATTTTAATTAATCTAAAAAAGCTAAGTCTGGTCCTCTGGACATTTAAAAAACAAAACAAAACTTCATCTTTCAGGGATGAAGATGTTCACATCCTTGATAGAGAGGAACAATGGTTTGAGAGACGAGTAAAAGAGGCCATCTTTGTGAAAAGAAACCATCCAAGGAAGGGGAACATATTATTTTAGGTGGCTGAAATAATCACCTGTTTTTTGTTTTGTTTTTTTGAATGTCCAGAGGACCACACTTAGCTTTTTTAGATTTTTCTACCTGGATTATTGAGAATGCATCAGGATATATTTGAATTAAATTTTAAGAAAATGCTAACCTGACAAACAGGAAAGTGGACAAGATTGTCCTGTTTCACTTGCCACATCCATAAGTCCAATTTTCGCAGGAAAGCCGTGATCGCGTCGGACATCTGCGTGATGACTTGTTTGCGTCCCTGCAGCTTCTGATTCAGCTGGGCGAGATGGTCGGTTATGTCGCACAACACAGCAAAGTCACACAGCCACTTTGAAGCTAGCTTTCACTGCAGCCTCGTTTTTGGCTGTGGGTTTCATGAACAAACTCTGCTGCGACTGCAGTTTGCCTTTTAATTCTTGGCAGAATGTGTTGCTTTTCTTGAAGGCTAGCTTTAGCGTACTTAGCTCCGTGTTTGGTTTCAAAACCGACACCGCCTCGTAACACAAAAGACATACCGGTCTTTCTCCTGGAAAACTGGACAGTCTGGGGCTGAACACCTCAATGTGTAACTGGCTGCTAGACTTCCTGACCGGGAGACCACAGACAGTACGGATCGGGAGTAACACATCTAGCACCATCACATTGAACACAGGGGCCCCACAAGGATGTGTGCTGAGCCCCCTTCTATTCACCCTGCTAACACATGACTGCACACCATCGTACAGCTCCAACCACTTCATCAAGTTTGCGGATGACACAACAGTGGTAGGTCTCATCAGCAACAACGATGAGACGGACTACAGGAACGAGGTGAGCCGCCTGGCCTTGTGGTGCGGACACAACAATCTCACTCTCAACGTGGAGAAGACAAAGGAGATTGTTGTGGACTTCAGGAAGAGGGATGCCCAACATCCTCCTCTGACCATCAACAGCACCGCAGTGGAGAGAGTGGACAGCACCAAGTTCCTGGGAGTGCACGTCTCAAAGGACCTGTCCTGGAGCAGGAACACTGCAGCACTGGCAAAGAAGGCTCACCAGCGTCTCTACTTTCTCCGCAAGCTGAAAAGGGCTGGAGCTTCAACCCCCATCATGAGCACCTTCTACAGAGGTGCCATAGAAAGTGTCCTGACCAGCTGCATCACTGTGTGGTTTGGTGCATGTACTGCATCCTGCCGCAAGAGCCTCCAGCGCATTGTGAGAGCAGCTGAGAAGATCGTGGGCACCTCCTTGCCCTCACTGCAGGACTTACACAGCAAACGCCTCACTCGGAAAGCCCACCGCATGGCAGGTGATCCCACACACCCACTACACAGCTGCTTCAGACTGCTGCCATCAGGAAGGAGACTGAGGAGTCTCCAGGCTCGAACCAGCAGACTGAGAGACAGCTCTGTTCATCAGGCAGTCAGAATGCTAAACACTCTGCCTGCTCTGCCTCCCCTCCCATTTGAACTGCCTTAACACTAAAACTTTCTCACATACTATCACTCAACACAAAGTTTTTAACACTAGACTCTGTGTCACCAAACGGGTTTTCACTAAACTCTCGGTCATGTGCTCATACAGTTTGCACTACTTCTCATACTTGCACTAATGTCTGTATTACATCACTGCCTATAATCATAATACTGTTTACATTCTCTGTTTACATTTATTAATACTGTTTACTTTTATTACTACTGCTTACATGTAATTACTACTGTTTACATTTATTTACACTACTCTAATATCTACACCACTGCTGGTACATATACAGTGTGCTCTGAACGGTCTTATTTAGGGATGCCCAATGTGCCTTACTGCATATGCCACTTTTTGCCTCTACAACAACATCAACTACTACCTCATACATATACTGTGTACATTGACTCATACGCTGCTTTGCCACTTTGCAAATGTCAATGCTAGAAACCTTTAGTTTATTTTAGTTATACTTTTTATACTCTTTTTTTATACCACTATGCAAAAAAACTCAGGACAGTGTTAGTTTTACTATTTTTATGCTTATGTCTATTATTATATGTTTCAGTGTTTCAATGTTTAGATGTTTACTGTTGCACCGAGGGACTGAGAGAAACGCAATTTCGGTCCTGTGTATGTCCTGCACTGTACATATTGCAGATCTGACAATAAAGTTGACTTTGACTTTGACTTTGACTTGACTTTGGAAGCACAAACAAGTATTCGCCTTCCCATCTTTCTTGAAACTTGTGTCTGTATCAACTTTTCTCTTTCTGGACATGTTGGGATCATTATTTATATCTCAATTCCACTCGTTGGCATGAAGGTAGAAACACTGCCTCGGCTACCGTAGTCGAAAGGCATTGTGGGGCTGCCGTGTCGAAAGGCATTGTGGGAAATGTAGTTTTTGGTCAAAACTCGCTCGTATTAATTTTTAGACACTCAAAACTTTTTAATTAAGCTCTCGCGGGCCAGATAAAATGACATGGCGGGCCACATCTGGCCCGCGGGCCAAGAGTTTGACACATGTGCCCTACGGGCTTCATCCAGCAGCTCCGCGGCAGCTTGCTTGTCTGTCGTTACCTGGAGCTCCTGTAGTTTTTCAGCCAGGTAGGCTTGCATCATTGCGGACGTGTTCATAGCACACGCCGCGAGACCCTGAGCCCTGTAGCATTTCTCGAGCAGAGAAGCCGAAGCTCGACAAACCTTGCTGGGGAGAGTTGGTTTCGTCCCGGATTACTTGGGAGCCAGATGAGACGCCAGCGTGTCCTCAATTTGAGGCACGTTGGCTATTCCCACTTCATCCATCCCGTCCACGTCGAGAAACTGCGAGAGCAGAAGCAGCATGGGAGCTCTGGGCTGAGACCAAGTGCGAGTCAGTTCTGTGTGGAAGTCCGGAAAGACGGGCATCCTTTGCCTCGTGGCGGCCTGCTGCTTTGAGTAAAAATAATTTCCTGCCAACCTCGTGACTTGTTGACGAGGTGGAGGCTCCGGCCATGGGATCTGCAGTGCGTCCGCTGCTCTGTGACACAAATCGAACAGAGCAGGGATGGAAAAGTCAGTCTCCGGGAACACAGGAAGTGTGGGTGGGGTGCGGGAGAGGTCTTCTCCCTGTTCCCCGTATCTGACGTCGGCGTCGTCCGCAGAAAATTCACCTGAGGCTTAAATCGAGATCTCGTCCTCGTTCATCATGCCTCGAGTGTCAAATTCGACTGTTAAGTCCACCATGGGGGCCAGCACATTTGGGCTGTCGCCCCATTCGACTCGGGTGCTGTCGTCCAAAGCCATGCTCTCGAGCTCCAGCGTGGGAGTCAGAGGCTCAGTAGTGTCCGGGTCTGCTGGCGCCGCAGCAGCCCCCATGGCCTTGGCGACGAAGTCCGCCCGGTGCCTCCTCACCGCCTCCAGCATCTGGCTGCAGTGTGGGCAAGACTCGGGTGCGTCCAGCGCCATGTTCGCGTGCAACATCCCCAAGCAGACGGGACAGGCCTTGTGAGTGTCCGTCGCTGAGAGGGAAAAACCGCATCAGCTAGGGCAGGCGCGCGAGGGTGGGCTCGCCGCCATGCTGGTCTTTTTTGGAAGTCTTGTCTTTCGCTTTGCTTTCTCCAGAGGCATGTCCGAGATAAGACGAGCGAGTCCTTCCAAGATCTTTTTTCTCTTTATTTGAGACGTCTCCTCCGTCGCGTCGCTTTCGCTGGCTAGCCTGCTACGAATTAGCAGAGGTAGCGGTGTAACACAGTTAGCGCCGTCGAGCGAAGCAGTCTGCGGAAAGAGGAGAAGAAAAAACTTCGGGGTTAAGGGAAAATGTGTCGGACTAGCTTTCGCTAGCCCAGTAATACGCAGGAATAATTCTTTGTACGCCCTGTGTAGGGAGCAAGCTCACCTCAGTTTGAGCGATGAAGCAACAGAGAAGTCCCGCGAAGAGAGGTAGTTCAGGTTTAAGCGAGGTGAAGGGCAATAAGAGAATGATGGATGGGCGTCAGCGGCTTAAGTACCCAGAGGGCGGGGCCTCTGGCACGACGCTGACGCCCCTGCCGTAAAGGCGTGAATGTATTCCTTCAGGTAATCGTGCAGGGGTGCAATTCCCATAGCATATGTTGCACCGAGAGACATGACTGAAAGGGAACCGTCATTTTCTATAATTATGATGAAGTTTAGCAACTTCTCTGTGAACATTTGAGCTCCGTGGCTTCAGTGGTGTGTTTTTCTTGTTCAATCCAGGGCGAGCGCTCTGATTTTGGTCAGCCGCTCTCATCCTGTCCCTTCTACGAGACGGTCAGACAGCAGGTCGGACTAAACGCTAGCCGCGGTCGGTCTTCCTGTTTCAGTTCAGCGAGAGTGGCGTCCCGCTGAAGCCCCAGAGCTCGAATGTCCAACGTAAAACTAACTTGACCGCGGTTTAATGTGGTGCTATGGCTCTGCAGACATTGCATGTTGCTGTCTTGCGGTGTTTAGTGTAAAATACTTCCACACAGCGGATATGTTATGATAAAAATTTGGCCAGCCGTTAGCTACAGTGCTACTCACTCAGACCGCACACTGTAACTGGCTGCAAACTATGGAATGGATTTCCTGAATGTGACGTGAGGCGGGTCTTATTACTCTGGGTTCATGAGACACGACTCCAGATCGGATCGGCCCCACTCTTACTACCGTTGCATTGTGGGGAATGTAGTGTTGGTGCGTGCAAAACACCAGCGGGCGGCTGTGGCCTGTGGGCCGTTTCTAATAGTAATTAAATATCATCCAGGGGGCCATAGATAATTAATTTGCGGGCTGGATCTGGCCCGCGGGCCTTGACTTTGACATATGTGATCTAAAGGATAACAAGCAAGAAGACCAGAAATATTAGAAGTCTTGTTTGATCTAATGCCAGACTGGGGTACCAGATATGTGAGCTTTACATAATGAATTGTATGCAAGGCAGCTATTGAACACTGACAGTCTTTTTCTCTTTTACTGAATCTGCTCAAGATTTCGACCAAGTCCAGCATAAAAACCTTATTAAACTCCTGAATATTGATGACAAGGACATCTTTAGAAATCTGGACTGGAAAAAGAAAGATGCAGTCAAGACTAACCACATGCTAATGGTATGCTAACTGATTGAATTGACAATTAAAGAGGAGTTAGATGGGGCTGTATGCAGTCGCCAGATTTCTTCAGTTTCTATCATGAACTTGTTCTCTGCATGATCAAAAATCCGGACTGTGTAAAAGTTGTATGGGTTGACATTAATCACCTTCAATACATTGACGACATAGTGCTCATAGCAACACCTGAAGATAACTTGCAGGTTCTCCTTGATAAAGTCAAGGAATCCAGAACATTAATGGCACTCTCTGTTAATGGGACAAAGAGTAAGTCGTAAGATGCAATCAGTAAGGTGGTGATAGTAAGACTTCAGATGAGTCGATTGGGAAGACATAGAATGCTCGATATTTATCAACAGAAACCTATCCACAAAACCTAAAATCAGACAATATGGAGAATAAGTTCAATTTTAACAATCTGTTATTATTATAAACAGAAACTTGGTAAATATCCTTGTACCTGCTGCCGTTTGTCTTCTGTCTGACAGAGATGCCCTTTGGAAATCCACATGTGGAAGGAAACGGGGTCATGACATTTGCCTAAACACATTATCAAAGTATGGATCATCTTGTGTTTACTGTGATGACCCAGAACACAAGTGACTCTTAACCTTTGTATCATATGGATGTAAAAGGTATTCAAAAGCCAGAAAACACACTACAAAACGTAGATTTATAAATGTGCTAAGTTTCAGAAATCACGCCATACAAAATAGGAAGAACATATCGGCCCTCACCAATCTCAAGTAAATATTGACACTCAAGCACCAGAAGCTATAGCTTCTTTTAAATTATATCTTTTGATTTACGCTGCATGCAGATGATGTAGTTCAAAAGTAGTGTGTACAAAGATGCAGTGGATGATGCTCTAACTACACGGAAGAAACCAGACTGGTTGTCCAAAAAACCTTGTGTCAGAAAAAGTCAGGAGTGGGATTTCTGTAGAAGGTAACTATACTTAAAGTAAATTGACTACCGGTAAATTAAATATCTGAAAAGTTTAGGAGAGAGAATGAAATGGAAAACTCATAATTTCAGTGGGAACATTCATCTGAGGGGAGTTTTGCTACCCCTGAAGTGGACTGAAATCTGTTTTGCATCATTGCGCATAAGAATTGTTCCTGCAGCAGGCTAATGAGACCGAACACGCATCAAAGCTTTTCAAGAAATCCTTCATGTCCAAGGAATACCTTGAGCAAAGAGAGCTGTCTGCCATAGTCTTTAACCCCACTACACGCACACAACCGCCTGGTTGTTTGGTAACATCACTGAACTTCCCTGACTACAGATGAGATTTGTGGCTCTTTGAAGGGAGCCAGACTTTGAGGATTCGTTCTTTTCAAAAGAGCCATTCTTTTAGATGGTTAGTCACACGGTACAGCCAGTCACATAATGTGGTTGTACGCAGGGCTTAATTTGCAAACTGATTGATGTCGGAACGTAAATAAAGTGCAGGCTGGGGAGGGAGGGTGTCGGGGGCAGTGGAGGAGTCTGGGGGTGCTCCCCCAGAAAATTTTGAATAAAGTAGATTTTCTGCATTTTGGTGTATTTTACATTTGTAAACACTCTGCTTCTGTCAAGCATCCCCCCCCCCCCAACCCCTTACTTGACGGTTCTGAGCCCAACTCCTCCATCTGTCGCAGCTGCCTGTGGTCTCTTGCCATGTACGACTGCCTGGTTAGCTCGGCACTCACCCCCACCACTCTTTTAGGAGCGGAGATTTTTTCAAGGGTTGACATGGAAATGCTACTTGAAGGGGCAGTTCATATGTTCGTAAGTGGCTGTTGTGTTTAAAATGAGTGTTTATGTAATTATTTTCAGTTTACATATCCAACATAAATTTTATTCATTCAAGGCAGTCATATTTGTTCATAACTTTATTATTATTAAGCAAAGAGTTACCAGAACTCACCCTGTCAAAATAAGAGAGTTCCCGGATCCTTTTCTGGTAGGATCTGGCTCAAATTCAACACTAGTTGTATGTAGTTACAGTAACACATATGAATGTAGTGACGTTTGCTTGTACTACCACAGCTTGTACCATGGCCTACTTTGATAATGTGTTTATGCTTGTACTATGCTTGTCTAGTGACATCTCCTCCCCCTCCTTTCCTGAGCTCATGTTTGCCAATCACAACTGCTACACTCGGTTTAATAACTCAATATAAATAAATTGAATCATGAAACAAAGATCCAGACAGTTACGCTGAGATAAAAGATGTCATTAGATGTTAAAAGCTTTATACGTTTAAACAGAAACATTCTGCAATTACCATAATTTATACCTAAATTATTACACATGTAGTTCTTGGTAATAATAATTAAAAAGTACTTATTCTCATGTACATGAAGTATAATTTATTTTATTCACTCTTTTTTAGAAATGCCAAGTTTGGAAGGAAACCTTGCAGTGAAGGAAATAGTGAATAAATGGGACACAAATCCAACTCTTTATCACATTATCGTACAGTATTAACATACAAACCCTCCATCCATCCATCCATCCATCCATCCATTCATTATCTTTTACCCACTTCTTCCTTGTTAGGTAACGAGGGTTACTGGTGCAGATGTAGCTATCACTGTGTGAGAGGTGGGGGACAACACCCTGGACAGTTCGCAAATCCATCACAGGGTCAAATATTAAAATATTAATATAAAATATTAAATGTTAATGTAAAATATTTAAATGTTAAAAATGGCTAATTCCTTTCATTTTACCAATATTTTGCTAAACTTTAGTGTGGTAGAAGCTGAGAGTTATTCACAACGCATATTTCATGTGCTTCTTGTGCAACGTATGCTTAAAATTTTAGCATTACTTGTTGGAGTCAAACTTGTCTGTCCGTTAGCAAAATATCTCATAAACCACTGGATGGATTTTAATGAAACTTTCATAAAATAATAATTGAATGTACACCTACAAAAAAATAAATTTTAGGAGCCAAACCAATTCAGGATAGCTGCATTAACCAACAAAAAAATAAACAATAAAAATATAAACTATGACTGTAAGTTTTACAGATCCATCCATCCATCCATCCATCCATCCATCCATCCATCCATCCATCCATTCTCTTCCGCTTATCCGGGGTCGGGTCGCGGGGGTAGCAGCCTAAGTAAAGAAGCCCAGACTTCCCTCTCCCCAGCCACTTGGAGCAGCTCCTCCAGGGGAATCCCAAGGCGTTCCCAGGCCAGCCGAGAAACATAGTCCCTCCAGCGTGTCCTGGGTCTTCCTCTGGGTCTCCTCCCGGTGGGACATGCACGGAAGACCTCACCAGGGAGGCGTCCAGGAGGCATCCTAACCAGATGCCCGAGCCACCTCAACTGGCTCCTCTTGATGTGGAGAAGCAGCGGCTCTACTCCGAGTTTCTCCCGGATGACCGAGCTTCTTACTCTATCTCTAAGGGAGAGCCCAGACACCCTGCGGAGAAAACTGAAAGTTATGCACCATAACTCATGTTCCCTGAAGGAAGGGAATGAGGTGCAACACTATTACTATGGGAATTACGCCCCCGCGCGATTACCTGAAGGAATGCATTAACGCCTTTACGGCAGGGGGTGTCAGCATCACCCCAGAGACCCCGCCCTCTGGGTACTTAAGACGCGGACGCCCATCCTATTTTCTCCAAGTGCACTTCACCGAGCTTCAGTATTTCTTTTTCAACCTTGCTCTCGACGGAGGCAGTCGCAACCCTTCCCTCTCCTGTCCTCCCCCCCCCCCGCTGCTGGCAGCTCCTCAGCTAAGCACCTCGAACGCAAATTAAGATGGATTGGAGGTTTGGGCATTCGATTCTACAAACAAGATCTCTACAGAAGGAACGGCACAAGGGGAGCCTTCCCACCCTCACAGAGTGACGGAGGATATGCCATGGATTCCTGGGATTGCTCTGTGGAGGTGAAGAATCTTGGATTATATTGGATTATGATGGCAGCGCTTGGCTTTTTTTGGCGTTTGTGGAACACTGGTCTATCGCAAAATGAGGGAGACTTCAGCAGGTCTTAATGTCTGGAGCACCCGACGTCTGGTCTGTGCCGTGACCTCGAGAAATCAGCTGTTTGTGAGCTTATCCAGAGGGTGAAACAGCTCACCCACGGATTTGGACTCTGGACGCTGTGGTCAACATCAGAAATCAGCTGTTTGCGAGCTTATCCAGAGGGTGAACAGATCACCCTCGGATTGGGACTCTGGTCAGCTGTGGTCAACATCTGAGGTCAGAGCTTGGATCAGTGGAAAAAGTCCCGAATTGGATTGGAACAGAATCGCCCTTACAGACTGAAGGCCACAGAAATTACAATGTGTGCCTGATGTGAAAATATTTGTTAATTCTTATCTGACTCCCTTGGAAACAGCCTTGGGAAAGGCTGGATATCTAATTTCTCCTGAGATGTGCTTACTGTGGAAAAAATAGCTGCTGTTTGTCTTGTCTGCTACCCCCCCCGGAGAACTTTTCTATGAGCGTTATCGGAGGCATCCGGAATGTATCATGGACAGATCCTCCCTGCCTCAGTCTCAACATGCAACATGTAACTGTCCTTATGTGCTTATGGTATGGTTTTTACTGTGTCATGCGGTGTCTTGCAGACAAAATGTGATACATTTTTTTTAATACCAATGCTGTAACCCCCCATGTTTACTTACCTTTTTTTCACACCTTTGACCTTCATCCCGAGACGGATGAGAGAGGCCGCGCTGAAGAACATGTCATGTGTTTTGAATAAGCAGCAGCTTTACATTCTCTACCTCTCTTCTGGATGACTGTGTATACATAATCACGTTGTACCTGGTGCAATGTTAATAAAAGCTCTTGTATCTTGTATTGAAAAGGGCCAACTGTGTTGCATCTCGTTCCCTTCCTTCAGGGAACATGCGTTATGGTGCATAACTTTCAGTTCCCTTATCAGTCAGGTCTCTCAGTGGAACACTATTGCTATGGGAACGTAATTCATTCACGCCCTTGAAATGCTCAGTAAAATGCATGCTTGTGAGAATTTCCGCCTTTATACATTACATTTTCTCCCCATCCCTCACCACGCACCTCCGCCCTCTTCATCTTAAATTAATATATGTAGGGAATTTGAGTCTCGGGTGTGTTGCAATGGTTCTACATCTCTGTTGTTCAGAACACCTGGGACTCAATTTTATATACACTTTAGACATTCATTCATAAACATCCTCATAAAAGTCACATATAGGGAATGGAGTGAGCACTATGGTTATGGGTGGCGGGATGACATCACTCTCGCCCCCATGCCTATGCTCACTCAACATTATGCATTTCATTAGCAAGGAACCACGCCACAAAACACAAGTTTAAGTTTTTTATTGATGAAAAGATGAGGGATGAAGGGATGAGTTGTAGGGTTGAGGGAAGAAAGGGGATGTAGGAAAGATGATAGGAAGGGATGGAGAGATGGAGGGATTAGGGGATGAAGGGATGAATGAATGTAGGGATGAGTAGATGAAGGGAAGATGGAAGTAGGGATGATTGGAAGGGATGTAGGGATGAGGGGATGAATGAATGTAGGAGAGGATGAATGTAGGGATGAGTAGATGAAGGGAATATGGAAGTAGCGATGATAGGAAGGGATGGAGGGATGAAGGGATGAATGAATGTAGGAGAGGATTAAAGTAGGGATGAGTAGATGTAGGGAATGTGGAAGTAGGGATGATAGGAAGGGATGGAGGGATGAGGGGATGAATGAATGTAGGAGAGGATGGAAGTATGGATGAGTAGATGAAGGGAATATGGAAGTGGGATGAGGGGATGAAGGGATGAGTGGAGATGAAGGATGTTGTCCGAGGAGAGTGCTGAAGGGCTTGGGATGAGAAGACTCTTGCGTGGGGTTTGGCCTTCAGGAACGGTTCACTTGTTTTCCTTCCCGAGCCCGAATGATGAACCCCCCCGGACGGAAACCTGAGCAACAGAAAGCAAAGCATGGTTATGGATGAAGAGTAAACACGGAAGAAGGGAGAGGTGGGATTGGGGTCGACAAAACGTAACGAACTGAGATGAGATAAATAGGTGAGCGAGGTATAAGTAGGTTGTGTGGGATAATTGGAGGCGTGTTTTCGGCGTGGCCCTGCTCCCGAACCTAAGTTAACTTATTAACTCCATTTCATTAGCAAGGAACCACGCCACAAAACACAAGTTTAAGTTTTTTATTGACGAAAAGATGAGGGATGAAAGGATGAGTTGTAGGGTTGAGGGAAGAAAAGGGATGTAGGAAAGATGATAGGAAGGGATGGAGAGATGGAGGGATGAGGGGATGAAGGGATGAATGAATGTAGGGATGAGTAGATGAAGGGAAGATGGAAGTAGGGATGATTGGAAGGGATGTAGGGATGAGGGGATGAATGAATGTAGGAGAGGATGAATGTAGGGATGAGTAGATGAAGGGAATATGGAAGTAGCAATGATAGGAAGGGATGGAGGGATGAAGGGATGAATGAATGTAGGAGAGGATGAAAGTAGGGATGAGTAGATGAAGGGAATGTGGAAGTAGGGATGATAGGAAGGGATGGAGGGATGAGGGGATGAATGAATGTAGGAGAGGATGGAAGTATGGATGAGTAGATGAAGGGAATATGGAAGTAGGGATGAGGGGATGAAGGGATGAGTGGAGCTGAAGGATGTTGTCCGAGGAGAGTGCTGAAGGGCTTGGGATGAGAAGACTCTTGCGTGGGGTTTGGCCTTCGGGAACGGTTCACTTGTTTTCCTTCCCGAGCCCGAACGATGAACCCCAAAAGTCGCTGGATTAAATAAAACAAGGACATGTGTGAGCTTGGAATAAGTCACTGAGGTTGTTGCGGATGTATGCCAAGTAGGCTCGGAGCAAGAACTGATGTTGGGCTGAGATTAGAGTTAATTTGCGAATAAACTGCAGGATAACTAGAGAGTGAGAACGGCCTTTGTTAATCATGTCCACGACTGTAATGTTATCAGTGTGGATGATTTCGACCATTCAAGCCCCCAAAGGATCGCAAGGACGAGGAACCCCATAAGAAACCGAAGTAAAACGGAACTGAGATGCTTGTGAGCTGGAAATGAATTCCATGTCGGACAAGCAAGTCTGGATGGTAGAAATACGGATTCAGAGGGTGGAGCGAGAATAGGTAACGAACAGACGGAGGGATACGATGTCGAGAGATAAACTATGGAAGATGGCAAACTACGTGGAAAGCGTGAGTAACTGTTCCGCTGTGATAAGAAGCGAACGGGGAGCGAGGAGCTAAGCCAAAAGGACAAAGGATGATGACGATGATGAAGACGATGACTATGAAAATGACAAAGATGTCGACGATCACAAAGAAGAAGAAGACGATGAAGACGACGGTCAACACTTTGCTACGCCGCGGCTGCGTGAGAACACTGATGAAGAGGAAGATGATGATGGTCAGCACTTTGCAACAGCTGTGGCTGGGTGAAAGCGCCTCGAAGATAAAGATGATGAAGGTCAGCACTTCGTTACAGCAGTGGCTGCGTGAAAGCGCTTTGAAGACGATGATGATGGTCAGCACTTCGTAACAGCTGTGGCTATGTGAAAGCGCTTCGATGATAATGATGAAGACGGTCAGCACTTCGTTACAGCCGTGGCCGTGCGAAAGCGCTGTGAAGATAACGAAGATGATGGACAGCACGTCGTTACAGCTGTGGCTGAGTGAAAGCACTTCGAAGACAATGATGACGACGGTCAGCACTTTGTCACAGCAGTGGCTGCGTGAAAGCACTGTGATGACGAGGATGATGATGAAGGTCAGCACATCGTCACGGCTGTGGCTGCGTGAAAGCACCGTGATGATGAGGAAGACGATGAATGGTCAGCACATTGGTACGGCAGCGGCCGTGTGAAAGCACTAAGATGATGAGGATGACGATTGACAATGTACAGCACCTCGCGTCAGCCGAGGCCGTGTCAAGCGCTCAGAAAATGATGAATGGATGAGGGACGAGGGATGAGGGATGAGGGGCCGTAGGGAGGAAGGGATGAGGGGACGAAGATCCGATTGCCTGTGTTGGGCAGGTCAACACTTTGTGACGCAGCGGCTGTGTGAGAGCACCGAGATGAGGATGATGATGACTGTCAGCACATGGTACGGCTGTGGCTGTGGGAAAGCACTAAGACGATGAGGATGATGAGGACGATCAACAAAGTTCAGCACTTCGTGTCAGCCGAGGCCGTGTGAAGTGCTCAGAAGAAGATGAATGGATGAGGGACGAGGGGCTGTAGGGAGGAAGGGATGAGGGGATGAAGATCTGATTGCTGGTGTTGGGCTGGTCAACACTTCGTGACGCAGCGGCCGCGCGAGAGCACCGTGATGATGAGGATGATGATGACCGACAGCATGCTGATATAGCCGTGGCCGTGGGAAAGCCCATTGAAGATAATGATGATGATGATGATGACGACGATGGTCAGCACTTTGGTACAGCTGTGGCAAGCACTGTGATGAGGTAGATGATGAAGGTCAGCACTTTGTTACGGCTGTGGCTGCGTGAAAGCACCGTGACGACGAGGACGACGATGGTCAGCACAGAGTTAAGCTGAGGCTGTGTGAAATCACCATGATGAAGAGGATGATGACAACTAGTGATGACGTTCAGCACTTTGTGTCAGCTGAGGCCGTGGTAAAGTGCATTGAAGATGATGGATGGATGAGGGATGAGGGGTCGTAGGGAGGAAGGGATGATGGGATGAAGGAGGAAGTATGGGAGAAGGGAGGAGGGGATGAAGGGATGTGGGGATGAAGGAAAGAGACGTAGGGATGAGGGGAAGAAGGGATGAAGGATGGAGGGGTGAGGGACGTAAGGATGAAGGGATGAAGGGGTGAGGGATGTAGGGATGAGGGGAAGTAGGGATGAAAGGATGTAAGGATGAAGGAAGAAAATAGGGGTGAAAGGATGAGGGGACGGGAGGAAGGAGGGACGAATGGAGCGAACGGAGGTCGCTGAAGGAGAGTGCGAAAGGGCGTGTGATACGAAGACCCCTGCACAGGGAGCCAACGAGAAAGGAGGCATGGGAAGAGTGGAGGGGGTAGAGTAGCTGGGGAAGTTCCGATAAAGAGGTTGCGGGTACGACCGGCAATGTGACCTAGCTCCCACTGGGGGGAGCAGTCGCCATGACAGAAGGTCCTGCGGGATCTCGGAGCAGGTGTCCGAGGCGAAGCCGCGAGCGGTTGAAAAGCAGCTGAAACCAGATCGGAAAGATGGGAAGAAGGGAGTGTAGATGGGAGGGATGGATGGTGACGCTGCGAAGCCTGCAAAGGCCGGGACCGAAAGACGTTGGAGAAAGCAGGGGAAGTACAGATAAAGAGGTCGCGGTACAGGTGGTAATGTGACCTGGCACCCACTGGGGGGAGCTGCCGCCACGACGGAAGGCCCTGCGGTCGCTTGGAGCAGATGTCCGAGCCGAAGCCGTGGGCAATGGAAAAGAAGTCGAAACCGGATTGGAATGATTGGAAGAAGAGAATGATGGAGGGATGGGTGGTGATTTCGTAGAGCCTACGAAGGCGGGACCGAAAGACGTTGGAAAAAGCTGAGAAAATACTGATAAAGAGGTTACGGGTACAGGCGGTAATGTGACCCGGCTCCCACTGGGGGAGTTGTCGCCATGACGGGAAGTCCTGCAGTCGATGACGGAATGACGTCACGGTAGACGTTGGAAGAATAGCAGCCAAGTCTGCTTTAATAAGCAAACGTGAGCTTGTTGTCTACAGATACACATAAATTTGGTGAGTCGATCGTTGTGGAGTCTTGGGCTTGTTTGGAATGCTAAGCCGCTTGCTTGGGCTTGTGAATCTTAGCACTTTATTCTTTGTCTAGAGTGACAAGACCACGCTAAAATTAGCTACAATAAATAGGGGAAATACGGGAAAATATAATAAAGAATGGGAGACAGAGCGCACACTTAAAGCATGATTCAGGATAGAGATTAAAGAAAGTAGTATGTTGACTTAGCTCAACTATTACCATACAGTTTTTATTCTATTTATCTTAGTTATTTTTTATTTATTTTTATTTGTACGCATCCTTCAAGATTCTGTTGTCAATGTCCAACGTTGTCAACACTCTGCAAACGATTCCAAGAGGTTTCATGGGATTAAGTTGTGTAAGTATGCAAAATGTAATTTATTTTTATTTTTATCATTTATAGTTTATTGATATCAATTCTAATTTATTTGATCATTTATTTTCAGAGTGGATAAGTTCTTCAAAGTGTTAAGCTAGCAAAACTTTGCTGGTTATATGTACAGTAATGCCCAAAAAAATGCATACTGACAAAAAATGGCCGTCGTTTTTTACACAACGGGGTGGGCAGCCAGTTGGGCTTGGTTTGGGCTGGTCGCTTGGTTTCGTCGCGAGATCTGGCAACACAGATTGGAAGCGGAAGCTGGAACATAAGTCGTGGCCGCGGGTAGTTCAGATGACGGTAAAGTTGGTGTCAGTCGAGGCGCCGAGGAGGAAAGGAGCTGGAAGAGTCTCAATCCATTGTCAGAACTGCTGAAAGGGATTACCATTCAGCGGAGAGAGCACCGAAAGCAGGCAACGGTACACGGCTCGAGAAGCTGGCGTGTTGGAATAACACTGGAAGAGGAACGCAGAGAAGCGGTCGTACTGAAAGCCGGTGTGTGACGCTGAGGACCAGGAAAACGAGCATGTTGACTAAACGCCTCGGGCCGAGCAGAAACGAGAAATAGATGCGAGTGGCGGATAGACTCCGGAAGGGTGAGAAACAGTAAAGGAAAGTTAGGGACAGAGTCCGAGGATTGAAAATACTTAGCTTGAGTCGCGAAAACGGAGCCTGGAGCCCGACTGGTAACAGAAGGAGGGGACTCGTCGACGGCGGATGGAACTCCGAAGAGACCCTCGGAAACAGAGTGGAGGACGAAAGAAGAAGCGTCGTCCATGGTGAGTAGAAGCGCCGTCGACAAAACGTAACGAACTGAGATGAGATGAATAGGTGAGCGAGGTATAAGTAGGTTGTGTGGGATAATTGGAGGCGTGTTTTCGGCGTGGCCCTGCTCCCGAACCTAAGTTAACTTATTAACTCCATTTAGAGTTAGACAATAAGGGCCTGGGTTAGAGTTGGAGTGGAGGGGAAACTGGTACAATGCCAGCCTTTGCTCCTTCTCTTTCCCTTTTAATTACACTTTAGAACAACACTCACCAACAGTACATTTGGGGACGGGGGTGTGTGTGTCGGGGTCTTGATTTGTTAATTTCAATTTTATTTATTTATGTATTTATTTATATATATATATATTATTTATTTATTTTTCTCTTACCCCCCCTGGTTGCCTGGCGGACATTCTGGGGGTGGGCTGTCAGGGGTTGTGCTGGGGTGTGGGGGGGTTCGGGGCCTGCGGGTTCGCCGTGGGCGGGGCTGGCAGTGCGCTCCCCCTGGGGCTGCTTGGACTCGGGTGTCCTGTCCTGTCGGCAGGGCGCGGGGTGGGCCGGATCTTGGATGTCTGCTACTCTCCACCCCAGAATGAATGGGCCTACCTCCTGGGTTTGGATGTGGGCTGCCCCATGTAGGGAGCAGGTACATGTCTTGGACCTAGGGGGTATAGAGTGTGCATCGGGATTATGAATGGAACGTGTCGTTATTGTTTGTCTTTCTGTGACTGAGGGTGAGGATGAGGGTGGGTCTGAATGAGTGTGTCTGTGTAGGAATGTTTAAGTGTCAGGCTGGGTCTTGGACTGCCCCCTCTCTGATACATCTGAGGCTACTCAGTGTCGCGCTCCTGCCACGTGGCCCCCCTGGTGGGTGTTCCTTTGCCTGCGGGCGTTCTTGGGGCCCTCACTATCTGGGGTTGGGCGCTTGGGCGTTTGTCGGCTCGGCCTGGTGGCTGCCTGGTGGGGCTTGTGCCCTCTGGTCCGGTCGGGTCTGGGCCTGAGGGGTGGGCGTCCCCGGTGCCCGGGCCTCGGTGACCGGCCCTGGGGCTACGTCGGTGCAGCGGGCTCCGGCGGGGGCCTGTGAATTTGTCGCGGGCGACCCCGGGGGGTCATTGTATGTGGTCGCTGGTGGGGTTCGTCCGGTTCTTCCCCTTGGTAGGATCTGGGGAGTGGGCTAGTGGCTCGTCCTGTTCGGGTGGTCCTGGGGACTCTGGGCTCGGGGTCCTTCCTGGGGTCTTGGGCTTTGATCGCCCCTTCGTCTGCCTCGGGCTTTGGGGGGACGGATCTCTGATGCTTCACAGTCGCTACTAAATGTTCTATTGGAGGAACCTTATTCACTTATGCATGCTCACAACCACACACAAATGGATGCAGGGATGTATATATAGATATATGCAGATATGTAGATGGGTATATGAATGAATATAAAAGTATATGTATGTATACTATATATATATATTTGTAGGTATGGGTATGTGTATTTATAGAATTCTACTGCAAGCTCATGAATATTATTAGTCTTTATGCATGTATGTTCCATTGTTGTGTTCTGTCATGTGCTTTGCAAGATTGTGGATGGAGGTTGGGTGTGTTTGCCTTGTGCTCTTTTGGTTGATAATTGTTGATTTGTTGTCTTACTTTCTCTTTACTTTCTTTCTCTCTTAAAAAAAAAAAAGACGCGGACGCCCATCCTATTTTCTCCAAGTGCACTTCACCGAGCTTCAGTATTGAAAAGGGCCAACTGTGTTGCATCTCGTTTTCTTCCTTCAGGGAACATGCGTTATGGTGCATAACTTTCAGTTCCCTTATCAGTCAGGTCTCTCGGTGGAACACTATTGCTATGGGAACGTAATTCATTCACGCCCTTGAAATGCTCAGTAAAATGCATGCTTGTGAGAATTTCCGTCTTTATACATTAGGCATCCCTAAGCCGCTCTCTACTGTGTGTTAGAGAGGACAGCCTGAGTGACGTCACACGTAGCAACGTCAAAACTGTAATGTTTTGCAAACGTGTTTGTTGAGCTCCAGTTTGCAGCTGCACAGATGTCTGCAACTGGTACACCCTTGAACAGTGACCACGAGGCGGCCAAGCCTCAAGTAGAGTGGGCACGTACCCCAGAGGGCACCTGTTGACCTTTGCTACTGTACGCCCTCTTAATGGCCTCAGTCACCCAGTGTGAGAGGCGCTGCTTTGACAGGGCCCTGCCAGTAGCCGGGATGGCAAAACATACAAACAGTTGGTTTGTTTTCCTCCAATCAGCTGTTTTTTCAATGTAAGCACTTAAAGCCCTAACAGGGCAGAGTGCTCTCAGCCTCCTCTGTTCCTCAGTGAGGACGGGAGCAGGAGGAAATGAAGAGAGTTCAAAATCCAGACTTCTGGGATTCAAAGTTAGAACCTTTGGGACATATGCAGGATTAGGACATTATTGCCTCTTATCAACAGGTCTGGTTCCTGTAAGGTCCCATTGTGGCTAGTTTGGGCCAGTTCCTATGGGACCGGTTTATTTCTGTATCCATGCGCGCATAGGACCCCTTTGGTGGGCGTGAAGTTCTCCTGCAGTGGGCGGGTAGTTCTCCTGCAGTGGGTGGATCATTAATATCAACGCTTCTAACCAGCTGGTGGCGCTAGTGATACATTAAGCTCTTTACGAACCACCACTAACAATAGAAGAAGAAGAGCTGGGGAAAACAACACACAACAAAATGGATGACCTCGTTGCTTTTTTCAACGTTCTGCTTTGCCTGTTGCTTTTTCAAAGAGTAGAAGAACTGAGCAGAGTTGGGAGGGAAGCGATTTTCAATCACAGAAGACACGTTATTTTCAGGCGTCGAAGAGAACTTCTGTTCAGACGTTTAACAGCAATCCGAACCATGGAAAGGCTGCGTTTATCCACACAAAACACTGAACAGTCTGGAGCAAAGTAGAGTTTTTGAACGTTTAAATGAAGTTTCCATAGCATAGCATAGTTCATTACTTATTAATAAACTACATTACATTGGACTCTGGAAAAACCTTTTAGTGTTTATGCTTAACCTTGCAGCTTATTAAATTAAGCTATCGCACATTATCTCAACAATTGAAGTGATGTTTAGCAAGAGGAAGCTAGGCTTTTTTAACTTCGATTTGATCCTCTATCCATTAAAAAACTACATGATTTGAAAAACATGGCTATAGTGTTTTAAATTTAAATCCTGCTGTGCTCCATTTTACCAGTCAAACTCACGGAGATATTTTTTGACCTTGGGTAAACATGCTGCAGAAGCTGCTGGATCCACAGGATGGACATCAGGCCACAGGTGTTTGAGATGCTATGATGGAGAAACTCCTGAATGAGGATGATTATAAACAGATTACACAAATCCTACACCTTTATAACTGTACTGCTATGTAGATTGATTTACAAAACATGGAAATAATGTATTATGGCTACAATTTCCAGTACTCATTACAGAAAAAACAAAACAATAGAAAAGCTACTCCTTATTTGTAACTGTCACTAATCATCTGAGGACCTTTGTCAATTTAATGAAAAATAGTGTGTGTGTGTGATTCAAGTTATAAAGCTGTGCTTTGCCGTGAGCTTGGGTTATGGAGATTGACACATGCCGAACAATCTCCATTTTGCAAGCTTACAGAACGCCACAGCTTTATAACTTTATTCACACACTCCATTTTTCATTAAATTGACATTGCTCCTCAGATGATTAGCGAAATGTCTTCACTTCAAATGAAAGTCTTTTTTTTTTTTTATCCATTTTGGTTTGGATTTGACATGTAAAGGATAACATAGAATCTTCACCAGTGTCGTTATAGGTTAAAAAAAAACAAAGTTACTTTGCTTATCCTACACTATTGACTTACAACAAAAATGCTGTAAGCGCTTCACTTTTGAAGATAAGATGGAAGCACAACTTACAATTGTGTTTTTATTAGAAATTAAGGCATACAAAACAAGAAAAAACTTTTTTAAGGTTTAGAAATATACATCTCTCGTAACTTATCGGTTTGCCATGGAACGGGCAACCGTTTCCAGCACCCCAAGGAGCGCTTGATTGAAAGCAGCCCTCTGGTCAGCCTCCTGCCTTCGTTGTGCTGCTTCCTCTCTTCTTAAAGCCATTTCCTCCCTCAGAATGGCTTGCTCCTGCTCCCTCGCTGCGTCAGCTTGACGTTGACTCTCCGCAGCAGCGGCCTCACGTGCTTTTTGGGCTTCCTCGATGGTTAACCGGAAGTGTTCCTCTCGCTGTGCCCGGTTCTTCTCCTCCTGTTCAGTCTGAGCTGTAATAAAGCTTTCAGCTACAGTTGTCGCTTTGCGCTTTCTATGACCTAGATAGAACAAACAAGAAAATGGCTGTTAGACAATGAAGTACAGAATGATACAGTTTTTAAATACGTTATTGAAGTTTTAGTTCCTGCTAATTTTGAAAAAAGATCGTAACATCAGGAATATGATTCTCTTCATAAAGCAATCTTGCACCTTTATGGTGGTAAGCAAGTGGGTATAAACAAATGACATGTATTCTTTTTCAAGAGTTTGTGTGAATTTAGAAAAAGAACAAGGCCATCATAAAACAACAAAAAAAAACACACTGAATAATATGAATTATAAACTTGATGAATGAAAGTTAAAGTAATAAATGAATAATACATTTTAGCATTAACACAATTGAATAATTGATAATGTAGTTTTACTACATGTACGTTGTTTTACAAGAAAATAGTAAACACAACACAAAATTACTATCAACGTGATGTTAGACACGTTTGGTGCTGCTTCATACCTAGTAAGGGGTGTTGGGTGGGGCCTTTCTGCTGCGTGTTGACCGGCGGAGTGGATGTAGAATTCCTTGAAGCTGTACTTGGAGATTCAGTGGTCGGGGAAGGGTTTGAAGTGGGAAGGCTTGGAGAGTCAGAAACAGAATCTGAAGAGCCTTCTTCTTCTTCATGGACACTGTCTGCATCAAAAAAAGAGTGCAAAAACAGAAACAAAGTACAGTTAACATTGATGCCAAGTAATGACGACGTAACAGTGTGAGCCTCATTTGTTAAGATAGTGTATATACAGAATTTCTTGAATTAATTCTAATAGCTATTAATATAAATTTAATGCCATTACAATGTTTTTAATACTACTACAACACTGAGCTGGAACCATTGTATTTCAGTTCAGAGCAACTAATAGTAAAGTGATAAATTACTGTAATTTTCTTCCTAAAGTTTGGTAGTAAATGTAGTTTTATAACTATTTTTGTATGCTGGATACATCAAGTTGCTTCTTGCCTCAATAAAAAGCACTGACCTACTTGTTATTTAAATCTAACCCACGGCAAATAGTTATTTAACTTTTCACACACACAACATAACTCTAATGGCAAACAAAAAACTTGAAACTTGAAACCAGAATAGTTTAAAATAATTCATCATTGAACACATGCAAAATTCAAATAGAGGGGGGAAAATAATAACAGCTGTACTGTATATTTCTGCCTGTAAGTCTCTGTTTTTAACAAAATTTACATGCCCTGGGACTTATAGGCCAAAGTGACATATTTATCGAATTTTTCCCATATTTATAAACCATTTTTGGACAGATATAACCGTTTCCATTTAGACTAAACCAAAAACAGCTGCACCACCCCGGTGAATTTGACCATTAAAGTGCATTTATTAAGCAAATGATAGACTGACACGCAACTCTGCTATAATTTACAGCTAAGAAACAATTCTTTAGGAGCTTTTTTGTTGTTAAATTTAAGATAAACGAGCGCATGCCTTCTTCCTTGTTGTTGTCGTCCCGCACGCGCGTGCAACAGCACCAAGCGCCAAACTATCTTTACAGCAGATTATTAAATCACGTTTTTAGTAAGAAAACGTTAGACTGAGACACACCTATGCTATAATTGACAGCTAAATAATTGTTTATGTATTTTTCTTCAGAGAAAGGGGCCGCTCCGAGTCCTCCCTCCATCTTTTTTTTTTTTTTCAGAAAAGCCTCTCGGCTGTTGCTGAAGTCTCCGGTGGTTTTTCAGTCCAAAAACGCTCAGAGAGTTGCATGACTCACTGGAAATATGTTTAAAGTTATAAAACACTCACCATCTACTATAGACTCCAGAAGAGAAGTGCTCCTCCGACTTGTTGTTCTCGATTTTTGGCAGCATGGCAGCTTGCATTTCCTGGAAGACTTCTTCTTCTTCTTCTTCTTCTTCTTGGCGGATTGCAAACAACGTTCAGGTGCATACCGCCACCTACTGGAGAAGACTGAATCTCCGCCCTCCGACCTAGGACTACGCCCCCTGACCAATCAGTGACCACACTGTGCTGATGTCATAACTGGACCCATGAGAACTGGTACTTTGTACCTAGTTGAGGCAGGCACCAAAATAGGACCGGTTTCTCGTGAACAGGACCCTGTGGGTACACTCCATAACTAGTTGTTAACTAGTTACGAACGAGCCCGAACGAGCGCCAACAGGACCTGTTGATAAGAGGCAAAAGTGAACTTTGACCCGTCAGGGGCAAACCTAGTACACATTGGGTACACAGATAAAGCGTGGAGGTCACCCACACGTTTCGCCGAGCAAAGAGCAAGGAGCAGAGCGGTCTTATAAGATAGCAAATCTATCTTATTGTCGCTTAAAGGTTCGAATGGGGGCTCACAGAAGCCGTTTTCGCATTGGCCAGCCCTCCCCGGCTCTCCCCGGCTCCACCCTGCTTCTAACCCGGGTTCGGCGTGTTCGCATTTTCCTTTTCCGCCCGGGATCCACCCTTGTTTTGGAACCATCTCCACCGTGGTTCTTATCGGGCCGAGCCCCACGGACCCAGTTTGACGTCATGTACTGCTCACATTTTATTCGTTGTTTGCAGCAGGGGCGGGTCTCATTCAAACAACCTCAGCGCGAGCTGATTTCATTAATATTTAACTACAGAAACCTCTAAAATAATTGTTAGCTGAATTAGTGTTTCTGAGTTAAATTTTTGTTAATGACTGATTACAATTCAGCTTATGTTAGGATGTAAATAACACGAAGTGCGCACTCATAGCCTACAGAGCATTTCAGCCTTTCAGCGCGAATGCTGAAGTTCTATAAAATATAACTAATATTCTCTAACTCTTGCGCGTAGCCAGGGTTTTAAAATATAACTGATAATCTCTAAATCCTGCACGCGCCAGAATTTTACAAGCGGAAAATCCTTCATAGGAAAGGTTGACTCCAAAAATACTAATAAGCCGCCGTGGCATAAAGGGATAAGCTCTTGGCTTTAAGCACACGTTTTATCTTGACCCGTAGGCTACGAGTTCGAATCTCAGTTGGGTCAAGTTATTTTATGTTTGTCTTTTATTGGAGAAAATAAAAAGAAGTAGTTACTACTTCTTTTTAGTAACCCAAAGCTCATGACCATAGATGAGGGTGGGAACATAGATCGATCGGTAAATTGAGAGCTTTGCCTTTTGACTCAGCTCTCTCTTCACCACGACAGACCGGTACAGCGCCCGCTTCACTGCGGACGCTGCACCTATCCGCCTATCGATCTCACGCTCCAGTTTTCCCTCATTCGTGAACAAGATCCCGAGATACTTAAACTCCTCCACTTGGGGCAGGACCTCCTCCCCGACCCGGAGAGGGCATGCTACCCTTTTCCGGCTCAAGACCATGGCCTCGGATTTGGAGGAACTGATCCTCATCCCGGCCGCATCACACTCGGCTGCAAACCGCTCCAGTGAAAGTTGTAGATCACGACCTGATGAAGCCAGTAGGACCACATCATCTGCAAAAAACAGAGAAGTGATTCTAAGGTCACCAAAACGGATCCTCTCAACACCTTGGCTGCGCCTAGAAATTCTGTCCATAAAAGTTATGAACAGAATCGGTGACAAAGGGCAACCTTGGCGGAGTCCAACTCTCACTGGAAACGAGCCTGACTTACTGCCGGCAATGCGGACCAAGCTCTGACACCGGTCGTACAGGGACCTAACAGCCCATATCAAAGGGCCTGGTACCCCATACTCCCGGAGTACCCCCCACAGAACCCCCCGAGGGACGCGGTCGAATGCCTTTTCCAAGTCCACAAAGCACATGTAAACTGGTTGGGCAAACTCCCACGCACCCTCCAGGACCCTGCTGAGGGTGTAGAGCTGGTCCAGTGTTCCACGACCAGGACGAAAACCACACTGCTCCTCCTGAATCCGAGGTTCGACTATCCGACGGACCCTCCTCTCCAGAAATATATATATATATATATATATATATATATATATATATATATATATATATATATATACAGGTAGTCCCCGAATTACGAGCGCTCTGATCTGCGAGGTCCCAGACTTACGAGCTGCGAATTTTTGGAAAAAACGAAAAAAATACTGAGTTTTCATGTGTTTTTTCACTACAGTTAGCAAGTTAAGCATATAAACACACGTTTCCGATCATTTTTATGCACTCAAAAGTAGTTTTTAGATGAAAATAGAGTGTTTTTAGGTGCGCTGGCGAAATTTACGAGCGGACTTCCGGGTTGAATTTTTGGAAAAAACGAAAAAAATACTGAGTTTTCATGTGTTTTTTCACTACAGTTAGCAAGTTAAGCATATAAACACACGTTTCCGATCATTTTTATGCACTCAAAAGTAGTTTTTAGATGAAAATAGAGTGTTTTTAGGTGCGCTGGCGAAATTTACGAGCGGACTTCCGGGTTGAATTTTTGGAAAAAACGAAAAAAATACTGAGTTTTCATGTGTTTTTTCACTACAGTTAGCAAGTTAAGCATATAAACACACGTTTCCGATCATTTTTATGCACTCAAAAGTAGTTTTTAGATGAAAATAGAGTGTTTTTAGGTGCGCTGGCGAAATTTACGAGCGGACTTCCGGGTTTACGAGAGAAATGGCGGCCGTTCCAAATTACGAGATTTCCGGTTTACGAGCGCCTCCTTGTGACGGATCTCGCTCGTAAATCGGGGAATACCTGTATATATATATATATATATATATATATATATATATATATATATATATATATATATATTAAAGGCAACGGGTGATATGCATCCCTTTAAAGAATGTTTGGCCTTGAGAAGATATTCAACAGATATGTGCTTCATCAGATAATTCTTTAAATAAGTTCATGTGACTGTAACTCACTGGTGGTTCTGCAGCTCCAGTAAGGAGCTAAAGTTTGGCCTTAAGTTTAAAAGTTAGGGGTCTCTGTTGTGGGTGGCACAGTGGATCAGTTGGTAGAGCTGTTGCCTCTCAGCGAGAAGGTCAAAGGTTCAAATCCTGGCCTGGGACCTTTCTGGATGGAGTTTGCATGTTCTCTGTGCATGTGTGGGTTTTCTTCAGATACTCACAGACCAAAAACATGTATGTTAAACTGATTGGTAACTCTAATTGTCTCAAGGTGTGAGTGAGAGAGTGAATGGTTGTTTGTCTAGTTTGTCTCTATGTGTCCCTGTGATGGACTGAAGTCCTGTCCAAGGTGTCCCCCACCTCTCGCACAGTGATAGCTGGATATGAGCACAATGACCCCCCCCACAACCCAAAAATAAAAAAGCAGTTAAAATATAATGGATGGATGGGGTCTTTGTTGTTCCAGTTTGTCAGCATGCAGTAGGCGATTTATCCTCAAAGACCAAAGCTATTATTACAACGTTTGGTTCTTATCAGCTGAAGATAATGGTGTTGGTCATTAATGGATCTCTACCACATCCTGAGCAATACATTAGTTAGAGCAAAGCCTACAGGGTGGGGCAAAGGAAACCACAAGTAGCTCCAGGATGACAGCGCAGAACCAAAACAAAGAAACTGTATATCTACTGGGCCAACCATTGGCTACAGCGTGCTCCAATGGGCCTTAATTTAATACAGCAGCACACTGGGATTCCCCTCTGGTTCAAGTGTTGCATCAGATAGCCAACATACATTTCTTCAACCACAGTCTGAACATGGACGCGAGACAGAAGTTATTGTTCTGTCTGACTGGAGCTTTGCTTGTTTTCCGTAACGACCTTCCTCCTGTCTGCGGCAGGAGACCTGTGTAATCACATCCAAAGCAGACCTCCTCTCCCTCAAATGGTACCTCTGCTGACATCCTCTCACACGGCCCCTCCTCTCCCTCCCTGCCTCCCTGCATCTCTGCTGTTGGAGAGCTCTTGCTCTGGCAGCGTGCGGTCCTGCCTTGTCATGTGCGCAGTGCTTTGGAGCAGATGGAGAAGTGAAGGAAGAGGCAGAGACGAGAGAAGAGGGAGAGTGTGGCAGACTGCTAAAGAGGGAGCTGTTATCCGCGTGAACGGAAACGGGCGAGAGTGGGAGATGACTGAATTACACGCTGGATGTTTATTCATGACTGATGCCCTCTCAGGTAAGTGTGAAACTCGTGGAAGACTTTGCTCTGCCAGGTTGTAGCACAGCAGAATTCAAAAGTCTTTAACATTTTGGCTGCACAAACTTATCAGAATCCTGTTATTTTACAAGATTGTTGTTCGCCTTCTGAGACGAGGCATAGCTGTAGTGAGTTCAGAGATGATACAGAATGGACATCATCATCCATCACATGAGATACTAACTGACCATCTTCAACTGATCTAAGAAGAAGAAGTCCAGATCAAATGATCAGGGATTTAAACAGCGCCTCTCGTCACGCTCTTTGGACTCCTGTTGCAGCAGTGAGGCTGAAACTCACTGAAGCAATAAACCCTGGGAAACGATGATTAACAGTTTGATCTAACTTATCAAACGTGTTTGAGTTGGATTTCTGCTTTTCAGGTCAAAACAAGGCCTCTCAGTGGGCAAACTATGCAAGAACAAGAGACAGAGACTAAAAGAAGAATTCAGCTGATTCCTGTATAGGATTCATAGGGTGAAGAGAGGTGTTGTTTTTACACGCGACTGTTAGTAATTGTTTTAACATGAATGAAGAACAGCTATATTAATTTTAACATATAGTACATTATATTAAAATGTTGAGTTGTTACAATGAAAAAACATGTAGATCAAATTAAGATGCAATTAGTAATTTGCCAAAAAGTTAATGATTAATTATTACTTTAAAAAAAAAAAGTTTTACTAAATGACATTTTTATGTTCCATAGAATTCACCTAAAACTTGGTGTTATACTTTGAAGTTGAACCTGCAGCGTTATAAGGTTGTGCATTCATTTTATACAGATGGATTTCAAAAATACTGAATTTAAAGACTGATAAAGTGCTCACGGTTGTAGAAAAAGTTACTAGAAAAGAAAGTTTACTAGAAAAGAAAACAAAGTTAAACTGGAAATCCCAACTTGTATTTTTGTCTTTTATTTCACAAGTACAACATTAAAGGAGTTTTTTTTTTCTCTCTTCAACAATCAGTTGGATTAACAGAAGGCCGAAGCCACAAGACCTCAGTGGAGCTTTAAGCTCAGGACGGAGGAGTTTATCAGAACCAGAGTCCAAAATGGATTGATGCTTGCCTTATTTTTAAAATTTTAAATGGACTTCCTCCTCATTTAATGTATTTTATAGGTAAACAAACAAATAATACAATAAACACAAGCGCACTGACCAGAGGAGATTGTAATATACAGCGGCACAGGACTAAATTTAGACAAATGGTGATGTCCATCAGAGGCACGCAGTCGTGGAACACACCGCCAGGTTATATCAGGAACTAAACACTTTGCAACACTGGCTGAAAACTAACCAGAGGTGCACTCATGTGTAGATTACTTTGTCTATTTTGTCATGGTGTCATATCTTTATGGTAATTTAATGTTGTGTTATGTTATATAGGTGATGTTTGCGTGATTCTCTGCTCTTTGTTTTATGGGATGTTCTTTGTTCTTACCTGTCTTAGGACAACAAATGAAAATTAGCTGTTGTGCTAACTCCATCATATTACATTGATACTTACTGCTGACATGTTGATTAATATGCATTGTCCTGATTTAAATAAATAAATAAATGAAATTAAAACATTGGCGACATCTTATAGTAAACAGAGTAGCAGAACCGGCTGAGACTAGAGCCTGGTGTGTGAGTTAAAATGACCGGCCTCTACCACCGTCACTGCTAATGGATTTTAAACAACCAATGTATATCTCCCACTGACTTGCATGCCCAGGTTTGAACAAAGAATATGTGCGGTCAGAATATGTAACCCTCGTTTAAGACTGCTGCAAATCTTAGCTCAATATTTGTAAAAATGACTGAGTTGTAGCCATTTTGTGTTTGATGAGGTTAGCTGCGGCAGCCGTCATGGCTGTGGGCGATAATATCCTGTGAGCAACATCCAGGAAAACACTTTACCTCCGCTTCTTCTTCAATCACTCACACTGACTGCAGTCCTAAAGTCAATTTACCACAAGTCTAATAAAGCAAATGGTAAGAACAGGAGCAAAAGTCACTTTAATGTATGATGATGCGCTTCCACTTCAACATTTGTCCTGCCTGTGTGTTTAGATCGGATTTGATGAACATCATGTTTGCAGACATGCGTGGGAGACTGGGATGTGCACGGTGACAAAAAGTTATGCCGCGACTGATTTTACCTTTAATTAATGTTTAATCTGGTTAATAAAATTAAATGCTGCTTTTAGATATTAGATATTATAATACACGTGTAGTGCACGTGGAAAATGGTCGGAACCAAAAGCAAACCACTTGTGGTTGAGTTATGATTTGATTTAATTGAAACTGAATCCATTTAATGAAAAGAACAAAGTGTGTGGATCAGAAAACCGAACTTAGCAAAATAAATAAATAAAATAATAATTCAAGAGAAAACCTGATGATGGAAAATGCAGATGTTCATATAAAAATTTTAAAATATCAGGGTCCATGATAGAGAATTTCAACATTGATCATTTAAAACGTATTACCGGTACTTTAATTAATGTATACTATAACAAAACCATTACCCAGCTTACTTCAATCAAAGTTCTCTGTTTGCATCAACACTTTATCTAAGAAGTACAAACATGTTGTTTTTCCTGGATGCAAAACAAACGAGTCCTTAAGTTTTGCTCATGATTAGACAACGTTTTGATATGATGTTCCTGTTTGAACAAAACCATGACTTCTCATCTGTTTTATCTATGACTTGTGTTACTCATCAAACTCCTCTATCTTCAATAAATACACACGCACAAGTGGACCAACTCAGATTTTGCTGGCAGCACGCTTGAAATCTAATTTCAAAGGTGCATTGAAAGCATATCCCCTTTGCAAAGTTTGTGATCAGTGTTTAACTCAATTCTTGTTTCTTTTGTGTGGTTTATCAAGGTGAAGGTGTTTAAAATTCCTGACAGTCCATTCTATGAATACAGATACAGATAGTTTGCAACAGCTGTGGTGCTTCTGTGTTTTGAGAAACACTTGACTCCAGAGCAAATGACCGACAAACAGCTTCAAACTGATTTAAAACAATCAGATGGTCATTTACACAAACTGTGTGCCCGTTAATTTACTCAAGTCTAACCACTCCTCTAGTTATGGAACAATGCTGAACTTGAACTAGTTTGTGAAATTTGGAAACTTTAAATATATTTAAAGAAAAAAATGAGCATAAGTGTACATGGCAGGTTAAAACGACGTCATTTCAGAACCCTGTATGAAAGAAAAATATAAACGAAATCTAAACAAAGTCATACAATGCTAACTGTGATGCTACTGCTTTTTTTATTTAATAAAGAACAAAATGTCTTTTTGTACCAAATATGAACTTTGATGAGTTATGCTATTGTAGATTAAAACACAAGACATATTTTAGATTGATAAACGCGTCATCTTTTTAAAATGTTAGCACAAGTTTTCCAACATTGAAGGTTTTAAATATTCCCAACCACTAAAGTGATAAAAATACAAATACCTAAATGTTTAAGGAACACACGTGCTCAGAAGAATCTCGTTACATCAATGAGTGATTAATGACAATGATGTTGATTCATCTGTTTTCCATAAACTTTTATTTTTGAAAAGTTGGAGTTTAAAAAGGTTCTTTTATCATTTAAACAAAGGTAATTCTTCAACTGATTACAAAGTAAGGAGCATGAGAAGTTAAGTGCGATCTGACATTAAAATCTCATACAAATGACATAAATGTAACATCAATTTATATATTTCAAGTGACTGATGAACATCTATACGTTTCATTGATGTTTAATGGTTCTCTTTGTTCTTCTTTGACAGACACTGGAAAGCGTTCAGTGGAAGTGTATTTCCAGTGAAGCCCTCACTGGCAGAGAGCTGCAGGTCTAATCTGGATGATGGAGGGCTTCTGTGTCACCTTAAAGAAACAGAGCCAGCGTTCATCTGAGCAGGGACACAAACAGGAGAACATCTCGGCTGTTGCCTCGTGCAGTCAGTGGTGTGGACTGTGTCACTGAGCTGTTTCGTCCCCTTTCATAGAGATAAGCATATCTTTGCTGTTTAATAGGTTTCATACCTATAAAACATCTAGAAAAAAGATACTTTTATATCTTTTTATGATCTTGTCAATGTGAATCGTAAAATGGGATACTGAGATATTGATATATATTGATAATGTTTAGTGTCCCTCTGTTCTCTATGGAGCTAAACGCCCCACATTGAGGTTGATGGACATTAGAAGCTGCGACTCACGCCTCATTATGGAATCTGCAGGAAGCAGCACAGGATTATCCACGGCCGCCTTGGTGGCTGTCGCCTGCAACACATTTGTGGCCGTCCTGCTTCTCCTGCTCTGTCTGATTGTGTACCAGGCCTGCAGGGTCCCTTCCAGCCCAGAGAGGCTGCCTGTGTTGGCGCCGGGCGAAGCAGAAAGCCAGCAGCTGAACGAGCACAAGTACCTGTTGACCTCCTGACTGCAGAACGATGAGTCAAATGTAGCAACGAGTGATGGATTTGTTGTGCACTTCAACAGGATTTGAGGCAGCACGAGGACCGGCTGCAAAGATTTTTAAGGATCGCCCTTATCTACATTTTAAAGTCAGCCGTGGATCTACTGACAGATGAGGCTGTGCCTCACAGAGATAACTGGAGCGGCTTGTTGTGGAGGAGCAAAACTATTTTTAAACAGCCATCACTTGTCAAGTCCGGTCCTTAAAATGACAAAGCTGTTTGAGAACGAGAATAAACACGAGTGGTGTAAAGAAATGGAACGGCCACAGGGATGGCTGCAGGTTATAAACACAGGCAGACAGAAAGGACAGACGTTGTCCAAGTTTTCTACATATATCCTCAAATGTCATAAGATGGATTAAAAAAGTCAGTCTTGCTAACAACAGGGTCAAATTCTGTAGTGTGTTTCATTGTCACATATAAATATCAGCAAACCATGAGGCCTAGCAGAGGGTTCATGGACTAAAGAGGATTATTTAAAACATGTGTCTTGTTTGATGTGACTCTCACTGACATGAGGCTGTCTGTGATGGGCAGCTCAGTCTGGAATGGATCTCAGGATCATCACACACCGAGGGAACATTTCCTGCAGGATCCTGAATAGATGCCCTGAATGAGCCCCACATCTCACCTGATTGTTCCATACCAAAATGTTTAATCAGTAATGCTGGTGATGTAACCTCAGACTAACAAGGGATGTCACAGGGTTTAAAGACTGTATCACAGTATTAGCTGTCTTTTACACATTTATCTGATATTAGAGTTGTACTGGTTAAGAAGAAAAAAATGGTATAAGAGCTTAAGGAAACATTATTACAGTGAATCTATCACCTCTGTATTAGTAGCATGCTTTCTGACAGTCAGACTACTCCACTACTCAACTCTAATGTTATTAATGTAGCTACAATAATCCACAATAGTGCATAATAAAAACATGTGTCAGTGTGGGATGAATGTTTAACTGTAGCAGTCTTCTTCTTACTGCTCTGAGACATCAGAGATATAATGAAGACAGAGAAGAATCCAGCCATCCATTATCTTTACCCGCTTCATCTTTTTCGGGTCACAGGGGTCACTGGTATCCATGTCCAGCAGTCACTGTGCGAGAGGCAGGGGACACCCTGGACAGGTCTCCAGTCCATCACAGGGACACTTGAGACAAACAACCATTCACATGCTCACTCACTCACGCCTAGGGACAATTTAAAGTTACACGCAAACTCCACCCAGAATGGTCAAGGATTTTATCCAGCAACCTTCTTGCCAAGAGGCAGCAGCTCTACCCACTTCACCACCGTGCCGCCAGAGAGGAATCATACATAAAAATAATAACGGACAGGTTAGGCAAGATAAGTTGCTCTGGATTCAGTCCACAAGGGTTCAATCTACGTATTAGATTAATTTATGACCTGGAGCACTTACAGCTTTAACTCATATTTATGTATTATTAGTTTATATTATTTGTTCATTAAATATAAGTCTGTGAAGTTTTTAGAGACAATAAGGTGAGTCTAATCATTTGAATTCTAAAGCTGCCTGTCTCCTGCAGAAACAACATCTCATTTCCAAAAGTTCTTGGTATGTTTCCCAAAAATCAGAGACTAATGTAGGTAAAGCTGTTAGTGAATTTAATGAACCTTTATGTAACAAACAGGGGAAGTCATTGTTAGTGTTTACTAACTGGTTTGTATTTAGTCAACAAACAAACATTTGTGAAACAGGCAAATATAATGGAATTTAAAATAACACGATTAAAGTTTATACAATCAACAGATGAGTGACGATGTCAAGATGCACAACTTCACGGAGCTCCCTGTGCAGGAGTGACGAAGCTTGTTTTTATTCTGGCGAGTTAAAATGATCATGGACACATCGTCTGTGGTCAGATGAGTTCATGTTTCTTTGTTTGGGACAAATGGACATCTGGTTCTGTGTGGCAAATATGAGAACAAAAACCAAAGTCTAAGATCAAAACTGAAAATACAGACAAATTCTATGGAGAAGAGAAAAATACTTTGAATTTCTATTGTGTCTGTTCAAAGCTCCAATAACTCAGAAAGCTAAAGACGTTTCATTTCAGAAACCTTTTTAAGCTTTCTAAAATACAGGCCTCGTCTATCAGTATTAATACTTTATTTAGATTTTTAGTTGAATCCTGAATGAGACCGTAATATAAAAATCTGTTTTCTTTTCATGTTAATGTAATCTTAATTCAGAGCGGACGAACAAAGCTTGGCTTTTCTGAATGAGAAGAAAGGATTGTACCATGTGGTTATGACGGGGAGGGAAACCAGTCTGTTCAAGTTAAACTGGGTTCGGCTCTGGTTCTCTGAGCAGGCTGAGAAGCTTCTCCATCTTGGCAACTTCTACTTCTGGACCCATAAGCACCTCCTTCTTGTTCTGTACACAGACACAAACGCACACAGAGATTGGAAATTACTTGACATTTAGCTTACACTATGGTAATGAAGACAATATAAACCCCACTGGCAGGCGGCTTATAAAAGGAGTTTTATGACCTTAAATATGGCACCCTGTGCACACAGCGCTCGGTCTGGGCAGGCTAATGTTCTCATGCTGTAGGACTTATTATTAAAATGTTTGTTGGGTTTCTGGCCCTTATTTGCCTCATTGGGCATCAAAATGCTCTCAGCGCTGTCAGTGATGCTGAACTGTGCAATTATAAGGCTAATGGACGTGTAAGGGCTGCAGCTGGAAAATGCACGTCAGGCAGAAGTCCACATGTCTATGTGTTGTTGTTATAGTGTATTTACTGTGTTTATGAATATGCTTATGTGCAAGCAGTTGTGGCTGAAGTGTGCTGTGACATTTAATACATTTCTTTTAGACATTATAATTTCTAGCTGACATGGAACGACGTGAACAACAAAAAAATAATAAAGTCTGCAGAGCTAACTCTTGATGAGGCCTGATTAGAGTGATGTGACTCAGTGTGCAGTTAGGTTTCCTCCTGTGTTCAGGACTGCTGTGAGAACTCCCCACTTCAGAACATTCAGGGACTCATCAACAGACAGCTTAAAGTAGAATTAGATTTTCTCATGGATATGTTTTGCTTTTAACACAATGAACTAAAGCTATTTTTTGACACTGCATTCTGTTCTTTTATAACAGAGGTTAAAAAAACATGTATCTAACAGCTGTGTGGAGTTGCCATGGAGCAGTAAGAGCGATCTCAGTTTGGAGAATCAGAGAGGAATTCTCATGGGGGAGTCACAGCTACTTTGAGAGGGGCCTAGTAAAAAATGTTTTTCAATTTAAAACAACTCAAACTCATCATAGTAGCACAGGGAAACCATAAATAATTCTTTAAAATCTTGTGTGAGTGGGATATTTATCTATGTTGTCGCTGTTCTCTCTTAAATGTTTGTGCTGATGTAAGTAACTGCATGCAGACACTCGAATTGCATCTCATTAAGCAACTGTAACTCACAGTTGTGTTGTACTGATTCCAAAATGATATCTACTTTATTTTTTGGTGGAAATAAAATTGGTTTACAAGTCATACTACACAGAAGAAGAACTCTGGATTAGAACAACTCCACAACTCTTGGCAGACACAGTTGTTCATTTGTAGTAACCACAGATCGTTACAAAAATGTAGTTCTTGCTCAGGTAAGATACTGACTGTTCAGTACTATAACACACAACCCCATTAAACTTTTTGCCTTTAGCTGGCTGCATAGATTCTTACCTTGGGCTTCTGGCGGAGGTTAGGAGAGAGTTTCAGGCTGTTGACGTGGCCTTGGTCATCGCCTACTATGATGATGGGATGGATTGGGTTGAACTCAATGTGTGTCAGCCTGGTTTTCTTTTTGTCCACCACTATCTGCTGGCAGATCGCCTCGTATTTGTTGACATTGAGGTCAAAAACGTGAACCTAAAAAAGTCAGCGTGAAAAGAATATTTTTTGGAGACACCATGACACTTTAGTGCTTTAGACATTTGCAGCAACAAATGGGGGTGTAATTACAACAATCACTGTAAACAAATCAAATAATACAATGTAGTGTTATGATTTATTTATAAAGTACGACAGTTATTGAGCTCTAAATGCTTGCATTTACTTGATCCATCTATATCACTCTTTATATGTTACAAAGACTGATGATGCACTTCACAGCTCCCAGACAACAAGGAGAAAAGAGGAATATTCCCACATGTATCTGGTCTACACTTCTGCCTATAAATACACTCAGTCTGTATCTTTGTGGTTCCATATGCTTGTCATTTTTAGACATCTTCTTTCAAGTGAATTTCAGCCTAAATTAATTTAGACAATCTAACATTATCAAATAAAGCAGACATCTTTTATCAGACGACTGTGATTGGGCTGCTGGAGTTCACACAGTCTAGGAGGTCTACAAAAATCACACAAAGCATCCTCATTTCTTACTAATCATCAAATCTCACTGGAGTATGACTTTCTCTGACCTCTTATAGGTGTTGATAGGAGTGTTCTTGCTGTTCATACATAGGGGCTAATGTGGCATTAGTCATGACTGATTGCCATGAGTCACACAAGCACTTTGAACAGAGAGACAACTGACCGAACTTATGCTTGGTGCTTATTAACATGAATTCACAGCTACACAATGTATGATTTGATCTTATGCTTCTAAGTGAACTCAAACACACTTTTTCTGAGTTTGAACTTGAATCCTTTATAATTTTTTTAATTTACCCTTTATTTATATAGGAAGTCTCATCCTTTATTGTCATCTCTTCCGGTCCATAAATTAACTATGGTAACTATGGTAAATACTGAAAGTTGTTCAAAGTAAAAATAGATGTTTATATGAATAAAATGACTGCTAAGTGTAATGGGATTTTATGTTTTAAAAATATTGCATCCTCCCACAGTGTTATTACTTATTTTGTTTTATTGGATTTTAATTATCAATGCTTCCTGTTTCGTTTTTAATCTGAAGCAGTTCTGAACTCGGCAGTACATGCAAAGTGTGGATTATTGTAGCCTGGTTAAAACCAGACCCTTGTCCTTCACTTCGCTTCGTACTAGGACGAAGCGAAGTGAAGGACAAGGGTCTGGTTTTAACCAGGCTAGGATTATTGTAGAGCTCAATATGTGAAAGAAAAGAAATCATTTCATTTATGTAGTTTTCATCATTTAATGGACTCAATTTTAGAGACAAGGATTTGAGACAGACTGAAGAACAACAGCAGAATCCACTGAAAGCATATGTCCTTTTAACTATAAAGACCTGGTTCCCTTATCATGGGAGACCGCGCATTCTGTGTGGCTGCCCCCCGCCTATGGAACTCCCTCCCTGACTACCTGAGAGCTCCACAGTCACTGGTTAATTTCAAAAACGGCTTAAAGACGTTTCTTTTTAAGCAAGCCTATTCTGCCTCCACATGATTTTATCTTTGATCTTGGTTGATATTATTATTGATTTTACTTGATTTTATCACTTGGTTTTATTTTTTATTTTTTTTTATTTTTCAAGCAGGCCTATTCTGCCTCCACATGATTCTGTCTTTAATCTAGTTGATTTTATTATTGATTTTACTTGATTTTATCACTTGTTTTATTGTTGTAGCACTTTGAGATTTTTATTAATGAAAAGTGCGGTATAAATTGAATTTATTATTATTATTATCAGTCAGGTTCACTCAGTGCAACATATGACTATGGGAATTGCGCCCCCGCGCGGTTACCCAAAGTAATACAATCATGCCTTTACGGCAGGTGGGCGTCAGCGTCACCACAGAGGCCTCGCCCTCTTGGTATAAAGACGCGTGCGCCCACCTCACTTCCTCTTTTTTGCCCTTCACCTCGCTTACACCTGAACTTTGTGGGACTTCTCTGTAGCTACATTGCTCTATCTGAGGTGAGCTCGCTCCCTACTCTGAGCGCACAGAGAAAATTCCTGCGTGTGGCTGGGCTAGCGAAGGCTAGTCCAGCGTCTTTTATTTAACCACAAGGTTTTTTCTTCTCTCTTCGCAGACGGCTTCGCTCGACGGCGCTAACTGCGTCACACCGCTACCCCGCTAACGAGTAGCGGGCTAGCCAGCGAAAGCAACGCGACGAAGGAGATGTCTTCGGACAACATTAGCAACGGCTAACAAGCTAGTTTTTCTCAGCCATGGCGCCTGAGAAAGGGAAGCGAAAAGCGAAAGTGCTAAAAGGTCCAGCAGGCCAGCAAGCCCCAGCTCCCGGGCCTGCCCCAGCGGCTGCGGCTACTCCTTCTCGGAGACGCACACCCACGAGGCCTGTCCCGTCTGCCTGGGGATGTTGCACGCTAAGACAGCGCTGGAATCCCCCGACTTCTGTCCATACTGCAGCCAGATGCCAGAAGCCGTGAGGAAGCGTCGCATGGACATCGTGGCCAAGGCCATGGGCGGCATCGCGCAAACATGGGACAGGGACCTCACAGAGCCGCTCACTCCTACACCGGAGCTCGAGAACATTGATCTGGAGGACAGTGGACAGGTCGAATGGGGGGACAGTATGGACATGGCGGCACCCGTCGGGGACTCGACGGCTGAGTTTGACACACGAGGCCTGATGAACGCTTCAGCTGCACAGCTTGAAAAATGCTACCGGGCTCAGGGCCTCGCGGCCTGCACGTTGAACGCTTCGGCCTTGATGCAGGCGTACCTGGCAGAGAAGCTCCAGGATCTCAAGGTAACCACAAACAAAAAGATGGCGACTGACATCTTGGAGAAAGCCTGCAGGGCGACTGACTTTGTGCTCCGCATGACGGGGACCGCGGCCATAGCTCAAGGGAGATGCATGGCTGAGGTGGTCATCGCCCAGCGCCACCTGTGGCTCACTCTGACGGACCTGCCGGAAGGTCAACGCTACACCTTCCTTCACCACCCGATAAAGCTAACGGGACTCTTCGGGGGGGCCCTGGAACGTATCCAGAGCAGGCTGAAGCAACGAAGGAAGCAGGCTGAAGCGTTGCGAGAGGGGATGCCGAGAAAGGCTTTCGCCCCTCCCCCAGTGACACCAGCGGGAGCAGACCCGCGCAACCTCGACACCGCTCAGCCACACGCCACCCCCCGCAGAAAAGGCCAGCTTACGATGGGGAGCAGCGGCAGAGACCCGCAGCAGGTCCATCTCAGGCTGGTCAGTCCTGGAGCAGGAACAGGTTCGTTCCTCGCCAAGCGGTTCCGCCGAGGACGTCCTTGGCGAACCGGGACGGGAGGCAGGAGCGGGCCTGAAGCATGCCCGCTCCACAGTTTTGCAGGTTCGTCCACCCATGGGGTACGGGAACCAAGACAAAACAAGGACAACAACAACCCATTTTTATGAAAACAGTCACGATAAAGGGAGAAGGCAAGCACCCCTCCTCCCTCATGCAGCACGGGGTGTCAGGTCAGATAATGAACCGCAGCGGGACGTCTGGGGTCTGTCTGGAGAAGGTAGACTTCACGGCGTCCACGTGCGGGCAGGTCAGTTCGCTCAGGGCCGAGCGAGGGGGGTCAGATGCTCCCCCGCCCGCACCCACGAGGCGCAGGCAGCCCGCAATAAACATGCCTCTGAGGCTCTCAGCGCATGCGAAGGCCTGGGGGGCGTGTCTACCGAACGCGTGGGTCATGTCAACAGTGCGTCACGGGCTCCGCCTGCAGTTCCGCAAGCGGCCGCCCTCGTTCACAGGGGTGCTAAAGTCAGATATAAAAGAAGAAATTATGGATGAAAGATCTTTAATTTGTTTGAATAATGGTCAGGGAACAAGGACTAACATAAATAAAGGTACAGTATCATATAACATTAGTGTCAGATACTTTAGTAAGTTCATGTGATTGGAGTGTGAGGGGAGAAAGTAATATAGGGAGTGATCATTTTCCAATAAGCATAATAATAAATGATGATATATCCCAATGAGAAGACTTTACACTAACTAGATGGTGCTTTGATAAAGCTAAATGGCAGTTATTTAAAACAATCTGCGAAAACACAAGTCATTTGGTAACACTAATGGGTAATATAGAAGAATGCAATAAACAGGTTACAGAACATATCTTAAATGCTGCAGAACTAAGTATTCCAAAAACTAAATCGAAAACAAAGGTAGTACCATGGTGGAATGAAGAATGTACCAGAACAATTAAAGAACGAAATAAGGCCTTTAAAACACTACAGAAAAATATGTCAACAGAAAACCTTATATATGAATGTGTGTATGAATGGGTGGATGGTTGGTATTGTAAACCTCTCGGTTTTCAAATCCCGGTTAAAAACTCACTCACTACT
>JBBPBX010002088.1:0-15854 GCA_038048925.1 Garcialebias charrua | reverse complement strand
TTACCTAATTTCTTTAAATGAATTGTTAAAACTGAATAGTTTTCATTTGAAACTATTTCAATCTTAACATGTGATTCTCAACCTGCCATTAACCGTGGTTCCATCTATTTTCATTTCGAATTTTGAGCTAATTTTTGAAATCTCACAAAAATGTAAATACAAATTAATGCGGATCTGAAGTGTTTCCATCAACTGGCTTGATGCGCATCTACCAGGCCACGCACAGCGTCATTACGTCAGACGTCAGCGTCATTACGTCAGACGTCAGCGTTACGCATGTCTACAGTAAACAGGAAGTAGCGGTTGAAAACAGAACCCGACCACACATCTCGTCAAAATGGAGAGAATATTTCAGGTATGTGTTGCTATCGGGCAAGTTGTATTTATTCTGTCATGCCAACTAGTTTTAGCGATGTTACATGTTGTCCGGAGCGGAAACAGCTGATCAGTCACGTGACGTGAATGTTCGCTACGGCAGAACTGAGTCGGCAAATCTGTTTCCATCTGTCGTTTTGCGCATCAGCTCTGTTTCGAAACCCCCAAAAACCACCTCAAGCGAGCGTATCAACTTTTGAGCGAATTAGAGGAAGTTAACTCGAATTTTGCCGTTTCCATTCAGCTTTTCTGATGCGATGCTTCAAAATGCGCATCTAGAAACCTTGCTGGAAACACGGCTATTGTGTATCTGTTCCTCCTTCCTGTTCTCTCAAAACCAGCCGGTCGACAGATGGCTGCATATCCTGAGGCTGGGTCTGCTAAAGGTTTTTTCCTCATGAGGGAGTTTTTCCTTTCTACTGTCACCTTCATGCTTGCTCAAGATGAGAGTTCTGTGATAAAGTTAAATTCAAAGCAGTCTACTCCTCAGATAAATAGTGTTAAATTATTTTTTATAATAATAATAATAATAATAATAATAATAATAATAATAATAATAATAATAATAATAATAATAACAATAATAATAAGGGCGGCCGTGGTGTAGTGGTAATGGCAGTCGTCTCCCGATCGGAAAGTTGGCGGTTCGACTCCCGGGACCCGCACCATGTGTCGTTGTGTCCTTGGGCAAGACACTTAACCCTGAGTTGCTCCCGGTAGGACTGGAAAGCACCTTGCATGGTAGTCTGCCGCCACCGGTTTATGAATGTGTGTAGCATTCAATATATGTGTAGCACTTTGAGATTTTCAGTAATGAAAAGTGCGTTATAAATTGAATTAATTATTATTATTATTATTATTATTATTGCCTTGTGCTCTTTTGGTTGATAATTGTTGATTTGTTGTCTTACTTTCTCTTTTCTTTCTTTCTCTCTTAAAAAAAAATATTGGAGTGAGAGGATGGCTAAAAGGTGTGAAGGGAGGCCATCTATAAATGGAAAAAAAAAAAAAAGATTCACATTTTTTGCTTTTGCATTTGTCTAAATTGTTTGAAACCTAAGTTGTAATCTGAAACTCAGTCAGTTTTGTAAGATGAGGAAGACAAATGTTTTGTCAGAAGCGGTCAAAGGCAGTAACTGAAGGTTGCATCAGGGAGGCGTCATAGCTTCCATTAGATTCAAAGGGGCTATTTACACGGCACATGCTTTGAGTGAAACCGCACCTTTCTCTCTGCGGTTTGGCTGTTCATCTACACACAACCAGTTGCCCCCCTCTTTAGAATCTGGAGGTTTCTCAACCCACCTCAGAGGTTTTCGGTCGACTGCCTGCAGAGATGTTAATTGTCTCCTGCAGAGGTGTTAACCACATCCGACCTACAAGCATATATTTCCCGCACTCGTGGACCAACGGCATATTTCTGTCAACAACATTGGTGCTGAAGTATAACATACTACTTTTTGTGCTACGACTGATGGAATATACAGTATTTTGGATTAATCTATGCTGGAATGTAGCTGCTGTGACTGACATCTGTGTTGGGAAGAGGTGCCTGTTGGATCAAGTTCTAATATCGCTATTTACTGAACGAGGCAGGCGTGTATTTCACACGTGGTGTTGGAGTATTACATACTAAATGTGCTAAATACAAAGTAACAACAGTACGGTAACAATAATTTAAAAAATCTATAAAAATTCATATCTCTCTTGTAAATGAGTCCCCGAGGCTCAGTGGGGCTAACCTGCATAAAGGTCAAAGGAAATAAACAGTATTTCTGTTAGTGGTGGGAGACGTAATGAAGCTACAGGTGATCCCCGACTTACGAGCGAGTTCCGTTACAACGAGTATCTCGTAAAAACTCGTAAGTCCGACAACGCACGTGCTATCTCGTAAAACCGGAACAGCGCTCGTAAATAGGAAAAAAGACGCCAACGCTGCGGTGCACACCTATGCACTGCAGCTGTACTTTAAAAAAGTTATTTTCATCACAGAAACAGCATACTGTCTGTACAGTACAAAACAGATAAATAAAAATATAATTTCTTACTTTGAGCTGATCAAGCTTGTCTCGTCTGTTAGCACGTCCGAGCACGTCGGGGCTCCATACATTCTGCTGCTCTAACGCGGTCCAAACTGTTTAGAGGAAGGACTGTTAGCTTGTTAAGTCCATACATTTGAAGCCATAAAAGGAGTTTACTTGCAGTGTTCGTTCATCCAAAACAAGCTGACCGCGTGAGCCACCGCCATTAGGCCTGCACTCATTAGCGCCGTGCTAACGAGTCCATCCATCCAAAAAAGGCTGTCGGAGCTGCTTCTCCACGTTAGCTGAATGTCCATCCAACATCTTAGGCTGCTAGGCGGACATCGAGGCGAGCTCCCGGCCGCCGGTTCAGTCTGGTTCTGGTGGGGGTCCGCTTAGCATTTAGCCTAGCCTTAGCCGATGAGCTAATGTTGTCGTACGGCGCTTTTTAAGAGCGATCGCGGAGGATCGCGGCGGTTGCTCCACAACAGACACATCCACAAAGTTCACAGAGAGTTTCCAGCTCATTTATCCGTATGAGGCAACCTCTGATCGCACGCACGGTCCTAAAAAGCCAGCAGCTTCCAGCATGTCGGCCAGCTCCCGGTATGTCGGATTGGTAGGTCCGCTCGTTGCCTGTCAGGCGGCAGGGCAGCGGGAGCAATCGCCTTAGGTCTGCTCGTTATATTTCAGGCGGGGGGAATTTGGGAGCGATCGCTAATACAGTACAGAGTACACTAAAAATTGAAATAAAACATAAAAATAACAATTATACTTTATTTATAAAGCCATTTAAAACGACCACAGCTGCAACAAAGTGCTGTACACATGAAATTAAGAACATAAAAAAAATAAAAAAAAAATTTAATGTCATATTTTTATTAATTATGATCTCGTAAAGTCGGATCCTCGTAAGTCCATACGCTCGTAAGTCGGGGACCACCTGTATTTGGACATTATGTAATTCAAGTTATGTGACAAACTGTTGATGATGTGAAACATTACCTGTTATTAAAGTTGAAAATGAAGACATCAGGTTAAATTTTTATCTATTTATTCAACACCACAAACTGCATGTCACACAAACACTGATAATTAAACTGTACATTATTAAAAAAAAAAAAAAAAACATTAACCAAACTGTAAACTACCGGTACATTAATGAACTGGACTCTTCCTATCTGTTGTCATCCTGGTTACTGATGCCATATTGTTTATCTGGCTTGTTCAGACTGTCACTTATTTGCTTAAAGGATCAGTATGTAACTTGTTTTTTAAACATATTTCTTCACTCAGCCACTATTTCATGATAGATTGATGTTTGACAGGTAATCTCTGAAAAAAACTATAGTCCTCTGGCGTCTCCCGGTGGTAATAAAAGCATTTATAAAACCAAAGCGCCCTACGGTTAACCAGCCAATAAAAACAGAGTTTATAACCAGCCAATAAAAACAGAGCTTATAACTTCTCACGCTCCTAACCCATGCCCCCCCCAACCCACGCCCCAGCCTGTCAGCCCGCAGCGAGCCCCGCAGCGGCCGCGCAGGTTCTCGTTGAAATAATTGCAAAGCGATGCAAAACTGTTTTGTATGTGACACAAATGTATCAAATCCCCCTTCTTCATCCCTGCTCTGGACTTTTGTTTTTTTGCCAAAAGTCAAGTGATCGCTTCATCCTCCGCTCAATCATTCAGGAAATGAATGAATTTGTCACGAGCGAATTAAAATCGGGTTCAACGTGGCTGCCGAGGCTCTGCAGATTTGCTAGTGTTCTGGTGTGCTGGACCCTGTTATTATTTTATTTTTTAGAATGTTTTATAAACATATAAACACAGAACTCTCTATCTCAAAATCAGAACATCTTCTCGTCCCCCTTAACAACTCTCTGCTATCCCCCTTCCCTCAGGTCAAGAGCCTCGGTGTCATCCTCGACACCACTCTCTCCTTCACTTCACACATCAACAATATTACTCGGTCTGCCTATTTCCACCTCCGTAATATTAACCGTCTCCGTCCTTCTCTCACACCCCGCTCCACAGCCATCCTGGTGCACAGTCTTGTGACTTCCCGTATTGATTACTGCAACTCCCTTCTCTACGGCCTCCCCAACAAATCTCTCCACAAGTTACAGATGGTCCAGAACTCAGCTGCCCGTGTCATCACTCAAACCTCCTACTATAACCACATCACTCCTGTCCTGCAGCAGCTCCACTGGCTCCTGGTTAAATCACGCATCATCTTCAAAATTCTACTTCTCACGTTCAAATCTATCCACAACCTTGCCCCTCCTTATCTATCTGACCTCCTACAAATCTCCATCCCATCACGCTCTCTCAGATCCTCCTCTTCGCTACATCTCCATGTACCCTCTGCCCGCCTCTCCACCATGGGGAGCAGGGCCTTCACCTGCTCTGCCCCTCACCTCTGGAATGCTCCACCGCCAGACCTTCGAAACACCACCTCTCTTTCTCTGTTCAAGACAGCCCTGAAAACACGTCTCTTTAGACTAGCTTATCATTAAATCTACTAAATGTATTTTATATTCTTTTGTATTTTATATTCTTTATTCGTTGTATACAGTATTTCAATTTGTTCCTACTGATGTTTCAACTGTTTGTTTTGTTTTATTTTATTGCTGTGAAGTGTCCTTGGGTGTCCTGAAAGGCGCTTTTAAATAAAATGATTATTATTATTATATTATAAATTCGGAGCGGCTGCGACAGGACATGAGTGGAGGCGGAGTTAAGGAAGCTGAGCTGATTTACAGCGAGAGTGACAGGGAACAGAGCCATATATGGCTCTGAGGGGGAGGGAGCAGAATGCTTTTCCCTGTTGAAAATTTTTCTAAGTGCCAGCGTATTCCAGAAACTGCAGAATGCAGCTTTAATGTAGCTTAAAACGTCGAATGGACTGGAAAAATGAACTGAGGGGAATTTTAAGTGAAAAGTTGCTCCAACGTCTTTCTTCAACGTCCTCCTGCACCTCATGGTGTATGCTCATTCGGAACCAGTCCACCCCTGGTCGGAGGATAGAACTCCTCACAGGAAAAATATAAATAAAAACATGGTTGTTGTGTAACCGAAGTAAGTACTAGCAAACATTATCAAGAACATGTACCATATTTACCTATTGTAAATGGGCTCGAAGTTACTGATTTAACACCAGAGTGGGAAGTCTGACATCATCCTCGTCAGTTCTGGTTCGCTCGGTGACCGGTGTTGAGCTGTTAGCTGCATCGTGCAGCTCGGCGTCAAATCCATCAACTCGTATCCAAAATCCGGCTTTAAGTTTTCTTGTTAGCTGGGCCTTCAACCCAGAGGAAAGTCCATACAGAGAGCAACATGCAGCATGATGCGCATTAGGTGAATGTACAAAATTCATAGCTCCGATAAGATAAGATAAGATAGAACTTTATTGATCCCGCAGGAAATTGTTGTGCCAGAGTTTCAGTACAAAGGAACATACACAAGGAATCACAGAAGATATAAAAAAATAACAGAATATTAAAAAAAAATTAACACTCAAGTTCTAAAACAGGTCAGGTGCAGACAGATACATTAAAGAGTTTATTGTAGTATAGGATTAATTTTATTGTTCCATGCGTAGAAAAGGGGAGGAGTTGAAACGTTTGATAGCCACAGAAAGGAAGGACTTCCTGATGCGTTCTGCGGAGCACCACGGGGGTCTCAGTCTATTGCCTCATTTCCATAGGTCCTGCTCGGCTCGGCCCTTGCTGGCCCTTACTGGTACACGTCAAATTACTTCACTTTACATTTCCACTGTGCCCATTAGTGCCCCTTTAGTGGGAGGATCATTATTAGCAATGCACTGACACCTCTTTAAAAACCTTCTTATGATGTGTCGCTCCATCTAGCTCACTCTGAACTTCTTCATCAGCCAGCAAACACAAAAATGTTTGAACTTCAGCATTTGACCACAATTGTGACAATATTGTTTGTTTATACCTTCAAAATACTCCAAAACACGCTCCTCCGGATTTGAGTTGTTTCTAATTCATTCATTCATTCAACCTTTATTTATACAGGCTAGCCTCGTTGAGCCACGGGGACTTATTTACAAGAGGGACCTGTTTCACTCACACCCAGGGTCAATTTAGAGTTACCAATCAGCCTAACATGCATGTTTTTGGATGGTGGGAGGAAACGGGAGCACCCGGAGAAAACCCACGCATGCACGGAGAGAACATGCAAACTCCACCCAGAAAGGCCCCCGGACCGGGATTTGAACCGGGGACCTGCTCGCTGAGAGGTAGCTGCTCTACCAGTTGTGCCACCGTGCTGCACATAGCGGGTTAATAGTGGGTTAAAAAGATAATGGCGAATCAGGTTGTTCCAGGTTGTGTTTGAAGTTTCTGAAACTCTGCCCTTCGACAAATGACTCCGCCCTCTACTCTGACCAATCAGTAACCGACAGTGCGCTGACATCATGTTTTAGGGTCCTGCTTGGCCTCAATGGAGCTGCAGAGACGTAGGTTCTGAAAAAAACAGACCAGTTTCACGAAGAAGGCCTGTGGAAAAGAACAGAGAACTATGACTAGCCATACTGGACAAAAGAGGGACGTATAGACCCATGCGCGTGGGTCTGTACGCACCTCTTCGGTCTGCCTATTTCCACCTCCGTAATGTTAACATTAGTCGTGTTTCCATCAAGGTTTCTAGGTGCGCATTTTGAAATCTCGCAGCAGAAAAGCTTAATGGAAACGGCAAAATGCGAGGTTACTTCCTGAAATGCGCTAAAAAGTTTATACGCTCGCTTGAGGTGGTTTTTGGGATTTGAGATGCGCTAAACGACAGATGGAAACACATTTTCCGACTCATTTCTGACGTAGCGAACATTCACGTCACGTGACGTTCAGCTGTTTCCGCTCCGGACAACATGTAACATCGCTAAAACTAGTTGGCATGACAGAATAAATACAACTCGCCCGATAGCAACACGTACCTGAAATATTCTCTCCATTTTGACGAGATGTGTGGCCGGGTTCTGTTTTCAACCGCTACTTCCTGTTTACTGTAGACATGCGCAGTGCTGACGTCTGACGTAATGACGCTGACGTCTGACGTAATGACGCTGTGCGCGGCTTGGAAGAAGCGCTTCAAGCCAGTAGATGGAAACACTTCTGATCTGCATTAATTTGTATTTACATATTTGCGAGGTAGCTCAAATTTCGCAATTAAAATGGATGGAAACACGGTTTGTCTCCGTCCTTCTCTCACACCCCGCTCCACAGCCATCCTGGTGCACAGTCTTGTGACTTCCCATATCGATTACTGCAACTCCCTTCTCTACGGCCTCCAACAAATCTCTCCACAAGTTACAGATGGTCCAGAACTCAGCTGCCCGTGTCATCACTCAAACCTCCTACTATAACCACATCACTCCTGTCCTGCAGCAGCTCCACTGGCTCCCGGTTAAATCACGCATCATCTTCAAAATTCTACTTCTCACGTTCAAAGCTATCCACAACCTTGCCCCTCCTTATCTATCTGACCTCCTACAAATCTCCATCCCATCACGCTCTCTCAGATCCTCCTCTTCGCTACATCTCCATGTACCCTCTGCCCACCTCTCCACCATGGGGAGCAGGGCCTTCACCTGCTTTGCCCCTCACCTCTGGAACGCTCTACCACCAGACCTTCAAAACACCACCTCCCTTTCTCTGTTCAAGACTGCCCTGAAAATACATCTCTTTAGACTAGCTTATCATTAACTTAACTAAATGTATTTTTATTATTTTGCATTTCTATAATCTTTATGTATTTTATATTTCAATTTGTCACTGATAATGTTTGAACTGTATTGGTTTGTGAAGTGTCCTTGGGTGTCCTGAAAGGCGCTTTCAAATAAAATTATTATTATTATTATTATTATTATTATTATTATTATTATTATTATAGTATGGCTAGTCATACGGAACTGCCAAGAGCAGGGTAAAGCGAGGCCAAGGAGGAACTGTGGAAAAGGGGCCAGTCATGCAGGGGATGTGACATGTTGTTCAGGATTTGGAGAAGTTTCAACATCCCAATGACCCAGCATGGCAACTACAGCGGATTCAGGGAATTCATGTAAACACAGAATGTGCTCCGTGTCAACGCAGATATTTTCATCGAATCAACATCTGAAATATCCCACCGTCATGTCTGTGTAAATGGGGCCTAACTTTTTCTCATGTTATTCAAGCATTTTTTTATTGTGTTATCTTGTCAATGTTTGTATCATCCCTACCCCTCAGCTCTGACTCACACGCCTTAGGTGTGTAGATTAGCTGTCCTGCACTGCACTGTGAACACAGTTAGTGGGCTAACTGTAAGCATTTAAAATGCAAATAGGGCAACACTGGGATCGGCTCCGGCAGTCTCTGACCTGCTGTGTCTGTCTGTGTGTGTGTTTGTGTGTGCAGGTGATGGTGTGCAGGAGAATGCAAAGAAGTCAGCAATGTGCTTTGTACGTAAATTTTATTTAGCATGTTCGCACATGCACGCATCTCAGTTTGGGGCTAAGATGCACAGCTTGGTCAAACTCAATATTGGGCACAATCGTTAAAAAAAGTTTAATTGAAATTGTTTTTGTTTTTAAATGGTAAATTGACTGCACTTATACAGCGCCTTTCTGTCTTATCTTATCTTTACATTACAATTTGTGTCCTCATTACCCATTCATACAGCACTCTACAGTACTATGTATAAATATACAAAGCTAATTGAATAAATCATTCTAAAGAGACTAATTTGTGCTTTATCACATTCATACACTGATGGGACACACATCGGAGGCAATGTGGGGTTCAGTGTCTTACCCAGGGACACGTCGGCATGTGACTGCTGGTGGATTCAAACCCTCAACTCTTGCATTGAAGGACGACTGCTCTAACCACTCAGCCACAACCACCCCAATGTCATCTTTTGTCTGATTTTATGTCTTTCCAGTCGTTGATCAGTTTTCAGGGTACTCTGCCCCAGTTTGTTGAATGATCAAATAATCAAATTTGTGCAGTTTCTGTAAGTGTGAATTTATTACAAGGAAACCAAAATCATTGTTTTATTGGGTACATGGTGCAGATGTATGATTTTTAAAAATGCAGGAAAATAACATAAAGATGAATCATCTTGAAGAAATATAAACCATAAAGGGAAAAAAGGTTTTATGTGATATAATCTAAAAAAGTTAATTCTGTTCCTCTGGACATTCAAAAAACAAAAAACAAAAAAATTGTCAAAACGTTTTTTTTTCTTTCCTCCAAAAGACTTCTTCAGTCTGAGGAGCTGTTTTCAGCTCAAAAGTCAAAGTCAAAGTCAACTTTATTGTCAGAACTGCAATATGTACAGGACATACACAGGACCGAAATTGCGTTTCTCTCAGTCCCTCGGTGCAACAGTAACCATCTAAACACTAAACACTAAAACATTTAATAAACATAAGCATAAAATAGTAAAAGTGTAACACTGTCCTGAGTTTTTTCATAATAGTATAAAAGTATGAAAATTTACACCAACACTGAAACACCAAACACCCCTAAAACACCAAACACCCAATGAACATAAGCATAAAATGAAATAATAAAAGTGTAATACTGTCCTGAGTTTTTGCATAGTAGTATAAAAAGTATAAAAAGTATATCTATAAAATAAACTGAAGGTTCTAGCATTGACATTTGCAAAGAGTGGCACAGCAGCATATAAGTTAATGTACACAGTATATGTATGAGGTATTTGATGTTGGTATATAGGCAAAGTGGCATATGCAGTGAGGCACATAAGGCACATTTGGCATCCTTAGATAAGGCTAGTCAGAGAATGCTGTATATGTATCTGCAGTAGTGTAGATAAAAGTAGTGTAAATGTAAACAGTAGTAATAAATGTAAACCGTATTAATAAATGTAAACAGTGAATGTAAACAGTAGTATGACTATAGGCAGTAATGTAATACAAACATTAGTGCAAATATGAGAAGTAGTGCAAACTGAATGAGCACAAGTGAATAACCCGTTTGATGACACAGAGTCCAGTGTTAAAAACTTTGTGTTGAGTGGTAATGTGTGAGAAAGTTTTTTGTGTTAAGGCAGTTCAAATGGGAGGGGAGGCAGAGCAGGCAGAGTGTTTAGCATTCTGACTGCCTGATGAACAGAGCTGTCTCTCAGTCTACTGGTACGAGCCTGGAGACTCCTCAGTCTCCTCCCTGAGCTCAGTCTTATGAATAGCACCTTCTCATAGTGCAGGGGTGTCAAACTCATTTTCACAGAGGGCCACATCAGTATAACGGCTGTCCTTGAAGGGCCAGATGTAACTTATGCTGCGTTCCAGTTGTCCTCGGAGGTCGTAATTACGAGCTTCCGAGTAGTAAAAATCAACTGGAACGCCCCCTCAGGTCGTAATTCCAACTCGTGAACTCTGTGTAGCCGCACGGCACCCGAGATCACCCGAGATCGCGTGACGTCATCGTTTCAAGATGGCTGCTCCTCACATCAACAGTGAGTGAAAGAGTTACTTTTTACTCTTTTTCGCAGTTCTGTGTGGGTTACTAGCTGTAACTTCACATTAACGCATTCAGGCACTGTAGTTCTTTACAGTAACGACAATGATATGTTTAAACAGCCTCTGTGCGTTGACAACGGCTCGCAAAACGGGTGTGAGGCGGCATTGTTGTTGTTTAGCACAGTACTCGTTTTAGCTGTTCAGCGTTCATTGTTTATCATTAACTCAGTAACACATGTCGTACTTTACAGTGATTATTATACCATACCATACCATTTTATTTATAAAGCACTTTAAACAGGAACAAGTCCACACCAAAGTGCTGGACAAACAAACACGCAACAGGTAACACAGACAATGAAGTACAACACGAAAAACATAAAAACATTGCAGATCATAAATCAAACGATCCAATACAAATCAGCTGGCATTGAAAGCGATGGAGTAGTAGTGAGTTTTTAACCGGGATTTGAAAACCGAGAGGGAGGGGGCCTGTTTGATGAGCAGCGGTAACTCGTTCCAGAGTCTTGGGCCTGCTACAGAGAACGCCCTGTCACCCCTGCGCTTAAGGCGAGTTTCTGGAACTATTAAGAGTACCTGATCCTCTGACCTCAAAGCACGTGGAGGGACATATGGGTGTATCAGATCCGAGAGATAGGCGGGGGCGAGACTGTTCAGCGATTTGTAGACATACATGAGAATTTTGAATTGGATTCGAAGATGAACCGGTAGCCAGTGAAGGGAGGCCAAGACTGGTGTAATGTGCTCTCTTTTGCGTGTGCTGGTTAAAAATCGGGCAGCTGCGTTCTGAACCAGTTGTAATCGTGCAATGGTGGCTTGACTGACGCCAAACAGAAGTGAATTGCAGTAATCAAGCCTAGATGTAATGAATGCGTGAATCACTGTCTCCAGGTTGTTTTTGGATAATATGGGCTTCAGCTTAGACAGACGCCTCAGCTGGAAAAAACAGGATTTGACGATCATGTTTACATGACTGTTGAGTTTCATGGCAGGATCCATTATCACTCCCAGATTTGTGACTTTTTGTTTTTCGGACAGGGGTAGAGCAGACAGGTCAATGCAGTGGTTTGAGGTTGTGTCATTGGGAAGGAACAATATGGCTTCAGACTTCTTATCATTGAAGCTTAAGAAATTTAAAGCCATCCAGTCCCTGATGTCAGCCAGGCAGTCGAGCAGAGGTTGAATAGAGCCTGTACCATTTTGTCTTAGGGGGAAGTAAATTTGACAGTCATCAGCGTAGAAGTGGAAAGGTATATTGTGTTTCCGGAAAATAGCACCGAGTGGCAGCAGGTATAAGGAGAACAAGAGAGGACCCAGGATGGACCCCTGCGGAACCCCCCATTTAAGAGCCGCCATTGCAGAAGTAAAATCATTGATGATTAATAATTAATCTAATTCCCTAATCCCCTAATAATTAGAGGGTGTTTCTAAGCGGTTTGTGTTTTCTAAAGAGCGTCGAACGTGATGGTTGTCGTGTTGATGATGTAGCTGCGTCGGAGACCTGCAACCTCATTGGTCCTCATTCACGAACCGTTCGTACGCACAGATTTGTTCTTAAACTGTGCGTACGAGTGATTTAGGATCATTTGTGGCATTCAACAATGTTTTCGTATCCTACGATTTTTTTCAGATACGAACAAAATTTACAGGAGCGTCAGTCTGCTGTCATCCAGACAGAATTTCTCCACTAATAACTTCATATTTCGTTATTTAGAAAATATTTAGAGTTTAAAAAAGTCACGCACCACAATTGTTTTTGACAATAGGTTCTGTTTGAAGTCGAATTATAATTTTAAATGTAATAATGACTAACGGATTAAAGTATTTAAATTAAAATCAATTTGTTATCAATGCCGTTTTCTAACACTACAATATTAATATGAAGATCTCAAACTGAAACCAACTTAAATTATGAATTAATTTAAGTTTAATTTGTCTCGGTAATGCAGACTTCGGTAACACAGCCTTTACATTGACCTCCTCCTGTTGCTGTCATAGATGTCAGATAGCTCAATGAGTAGAACGTTGTGTCGCAGTTCTGAACCTTATGGGTTCAATTCCCATATGGGACAACGTTTTTTTTTTTCTCCTTTAAATTCATTCCAGATTTAAAAAACACAAGAAAACTATTTACAATACAACAAGAAATGAAGCATAAAGTCTTTTTAATCTGGAAGGAATAAATAATCTAAAGAAAGAAGGAAAAAAAAAAGTTATACCTTGTGGGAATCGAACCCACGAGGTCTCGATAAGCAGTGCAATGCTTTACCCAGTGGGCCACCAGGACACATGTATATTATAAGGTCCACATTTCTTGTAAACAAACATTCTTTGGCTTTAGTCGGTCATTTACTCCCATGAGTGACGCTGCTAATAAGGACAGATTTTCTTTTCTTGACCTCAGAGAGCAGAACTTCAATCTCCGCACCGGTAGAGTTCTTCTTTTTACTTTTCGCTGTCATTTTATGAACGAACACGTTTTGCCTCTGAGGCAGGAAACGTAGCCTTATATGGTGTTTTGAGGGGTGGGAATTATGTAAATAACCTCTCCGCGTGCACGCGCAGGTTGATAGAACAGGTGGGATTCATCATATTTGCGCAGCCATTTACACACTTTTCCTGAGGATAGAAGAGTTTGTTGAATCTGACGTGGCATGTTCGTACGAACACTTCGTACGAACAAAAGTAGAAGAAATTTAGGATAAAAATACGAACATGTTTGTGCATGAGGGCCATTGTTCTTTGTTCACCTTTACATGTGTTTTTAGTAAGTAAACTAATGTTTTGCACCATAAACTGTTTTTAAAAGGTCTATCAAGATTTATCTTGGCTTGTCAGGGTGGGAATCCAGTTTAACAGAATCAATTATTTTGTTTAAAAAAAAAAATGCAAATCTTGAAACCCAAACCATCCTGTCAATCCACAGCTGTGTGTGTCTGTGTCTGTGTTGGGGGTGTGTGTGTGTGTGAGAGAGAGTGAAAATCGACCTTATTTATACTTATTGTTGTGGGTTAGTTTTGTGAGTTACTGCCATCTGTGATTTGTTGTTAACCATGTGTATATTTCTTTGCAGTTTATGTCAACATGAAGATGAACATGTTCCTGGACCCGAGCAGACAAACCCGTTTCCCTGGTCCCTTGTTCCAGAGGAATGGTGACTCCTTGACATATTTTATTGATGAAAATTGAACTGTACAAGTCCAGTTACTGCAACTCAACGACTCTACAGCAGGTAAGACAGCAATAGGAACACCATTACATGTACAGGAAGCCCTCGAGTTACGTCAGGGATTGGGACCTACGGGTGTGACTTAGGTCGATGTTGTCGTACCTCGCGGACCAAAAACACCTGCCTGTCGTAGGTCCGCGTTTCTGACATAGGTCGCGGCTATACCGCTAACGGAGCGCCGCACACATATTTAATGGCATGAGACTGAACAAGCAGACATACTAGGCCATAAACATGCACAGAACTGTACAGTACAGTAAATGAATACAGTACTGTGTACAATAAATAAAAAATATAATGTCTTACTTTGAGCTGGTCAAAGCCTGCCTTCGTCTTTTAGCATCAGCTCGCACCCGTCCGAGCTCCCCCAGCTTCCTTACGCTCCACACGCACACACGTGGTCAAAACTGTTTAAAAGAAGGACTGTTAGCTTCTTAACTTCATACATTTGGAGCCAGAAAAAAAAAAAACTTACTGAAAGCCGTTTCTCCGCGATAATCCTCCATCCAAAACAAGCTCGGCGTTAGCTACGGTTAGGCCCCGCCATTAGCAGCAATGGTTAGCATGTCAGTTCATTCAAAAAGGCTGTCGGCTTTGTATCTCCGCGTTAGCTCGGTGTCCCCCGACTGCCAGGCGGACATTTGCGGCGAGCTCCCGGCCGCAGATGGCCCCTCCGCGGCATGTCGGCTCGGTGTCTTCGCCTGTGTTAGCTGCTCTGTTAGCTGCTGTCGTTAGCATGTCGGGCGGCGTTGTGGGAGCGATCGCGGGGCGATCCGCGGCTGCTCCTCCGGGCCTGAGACGTCCACAGAGTTGACCGAGTGTTTCCAGCAAATTTATCCGTATGAGGCAACCCTGATCGGACACACAGTCCTCTAGAGCCAGCTGACAGTAGCCTCTGGAGCTCCATTGACCGCAGTAGACGGTAAAATGGCGACCGGAAACGACCGGAAGTTGCGTAAATACGATAAAATTGTAATAAAAACGTAATATTAATAATTATACTTTATTTATAAAGCCATTTAAAACAACCACAGCTGCAACAAAGTGCTATACACATGAAATTAATAACATTTAAACACACAAAAAAAAAAAAAAATTTATCATATTTTTATTAAATATGATAAAATCGTAAGTCTGAGTTGCCGTAGGTCGCGGGTGACGTAGGTCGAGGGTTTGCTGTAGTACTTACTGTAAACAATGAACTTGTATGTGTATTAAAATTATTTCTGATTTCTGCATTTCAGAGGAGTCCAATTTGCAGAGCACAGAGGAGAGAACACAGGAGAGCAGACTGATGACCCGGCTGATAGATAAAATGTGAAACAAGAGATTACAGATTTTAATTTGCACAAAACTGTCATTTTCTATTCGGTGCATTTTGCCAGCTGCTACTGGAACAGTATCTTTGTGTCCAACATTACCAAGTAAGATTTTTGTGAAGTTAGTTATTTTGATTTAGTTTTAGCTGGTAGCTCATTTTACTGAGACCTCAGACCTCAAATTGTACCTGTGCCTTGTTGTCATACATTTATTAAAAACATTTTGAATTAACAAATGCACAAATTCTTGTCTTACTTCACAATAAGCATGGTTTTTCAGTAGAATAAAGGAAAGCAGGTAATGAAAAGAAACTATTTAGAATGAACCCGCTCATTCTCAATCAGTTCATCTGGACAGTTTCTTTTTAGCAGAAACGTTTCACCCTCACTCCAGAGGGCT